>JAANSP010003979.1:0-10675 GCA_036850745.1 Homidia socia
AATTTTTAACAAAAAAATGTTACCTTCGTCATCGTCACATTATTGTTACGTTACGTTACATTACATTACCTTCAAGATAAACATGTCGTAAAAAACGTAGGAATGATCTCTGTAAAATCTCTCGAGTAAATAAAAACAAGCAGGTAGACAGAGAGAGAGTAGGTGAGAGGCGATAGAATAGAGACTACAAAAAAGATCAACAAATAGCAACGGTTTTAAACATTTTTTTGACTTTATATCTTTTTTAAATGTCTATTTTCGTTTGCGCTGCGTGACATTGACTTGGCGTTGGTTGGCACATTGCTTGCATTACTAAAATTATCTATATTTTATCTCTTCACTGGCTAGTTTTATTTCATGTTGTACTTGCTACAATTTAGATATCATTTTATTTTTTTGCGTACTTTTTTTATCGAAAAAATGGATTATATTTTTTTTCGTCTTCTTTAGCTCTAATGTCTCTTTTCAGCTTAAATAGCTATGATTATTATTAGGTATAAGGGAGCTTCTCAGAGATAAACTTGGAAACTTTTACAATTTTGCATACACGTTAGGCATGGGAAGTCAATTTATCCTCACACCACGCACGCGCTTAATGCTTTTTATGTCTTTTCTTGTGATCCCTGCAGACAATAAAAAAAAATTATTTATAATGCTAATGCTACCATATCATCATTTACCATTATTATTATGCTGCTGCTGTTGGCTATCATCATCATCATCACATCACACACAACAACCACAAGCTTAACGAATGCTGTTGCTGCTGCTGCAGGTAATAATCTCCTCTCTTCTTAATGCAACTTATATAAATAGTCAATCACATTTTCTTCAAACATTTTTTTCTGATGGAATTACCCAACAAAGTTCTAAATGTACTTTTTTTCTCTTGATGACGACCATGTGTCGTAAGCGCGTGCAAAATTAAATCTCTGCGTGATTCTAAAAATATCGCCAAGAGAAATAAAAGCCCGTGCAGGTAGTATTTATTTTATCAACAACAATCATTAAATTTACTACTACCAATCATGCTATAATAATCTCAAGTCATTATCATCGTACAATGATTGCCAGCCACCTGACCCGTATAGGTAGTATTTATTTTATCAACAGTAATCATTAAATTTACTACTACCAATCATGGTATAATAATCTCAAGTCATTATCATCGTACAATGATTGCCAGCCACCTGATTGTTTAACAGGTAAAAAAAATATATTAAACTTCTATTATCTCTCGTTAGAAACCTTTTTGTTTCTTTTTTTACTTGCCACCATCTTCATGCACCTTGTTATCGGACAAGCAGCCCAAGAGGCTCAAGATGAGTTTACAAGAGAAGCATTTTAAATAGATTCCAAGTAAAATTAGCCAGAGTGCTGCTATAATAGTTTAACTGTTTAAATTTCTCTCTAGGCAGATTCCATTACAACAACTCAATAAAATGATGATCATTTTACAGAAATTAAACATGAAATAAAAATGAGAGATGCGAAGTGATGATTTTCAAATGCTCACTTGTTGCATTATTATCAGTTTTGATCACCAATGTAAAATAACAGTTAGATGGAACGATATGGCACGGTAACTATCATCCTCATCATCAAATATAAGTTTAACCACTAATTGCCTCTTTAAACGAGAAGAAATAAAAAATTGTAAGTAGTGAAGAAAAATTCTTCCGAAAGGTAAAAATAAATTTCTGTTCAATCCGTATTTTTCTAAAATCTTTAAACCACACAACTATTAGTTATCATTAAACAAAAACCCAATACCGGTGATGATGACGGCGACATTACACGTGCATTTTCTGCATCCCTGCTCATATAAGCGGTGTTACTTTGAATAATTTATCAACTTGCTCTTTTTTTACAAAAATCTTTAAACCACACAACTATTATTTATCATTAAACAAAAACCAAATACCGGTGATGATGACGGCGACATTACACGTGCATTTTCTGCATCCCTGGTCAAATAAGCGGTGTTACTTTGAATAATTTATCAACTTACTCTTTTTTACAAAAAAAATTCATTCAAAAACATGCAAAATATGTAGTGTAAATGTAAAAAATATGCTCATCATTATGATTATCATCATGTTAAGCTCACTTGTGAATCTGCGAATTTGTTGTCAGCTACCAAAAGTTTTACTGTATTTTCTACCCAAAAAACGTAATAATTTCAAAGAAAAATTTACGGCTTATTTTTCTCTTTCATTTTTTTCTTACAATTTAGTACATATTTTCTAGGTAGCTTCCATGTGTAATTTTTTATGAATTCGTCAAGTATTTTTTTCTCATTTTTTATTAGCATGTCTAATATATGTGTACGCTAATGAGTGCCAACTTTCTCACCAAACTTCTCTTTTCTGTCACATTGTTGTGAAGTGAGTAGTAGTATGTGATTTCATTTTTTATTAGCATGTCTAATATATGTGTACGCTAATGAGTGCCAACTTTCTCACCAAACTTCTCTTTTCTGTCACATTGTTGTGAAGTGAGTAGTATGTGCTCTAGCTATTAACTATGCTTAACAAAAGATGATGATGATGATGGGATGACGAAGAATATAAATAAATACTAGTGCTACCACCACAATGCACAAAAGCCTTTGTACCTGTCTCTTGTGTGTGCATTTCTAAATCTCAACTTTGTAACTTTTACTGCCTATAAAATACACACAAATAAAACTCTTGTTGTTGTTTGTGGTGGTGATGATGATAATAACGCTGATGGCTGTGTTGACGCTGATTATTTTGTTGTGTGTAAAGCAAGTAGTATTAAAAAAATGTAAGAAGATTTGTGTGCATTATCGCATTAGAGGTGGTGCTGGTGGCGGCTTGCAAAGTTGCAAACAAAACAATACACTGAAAATGAAAAACATGAGCAAGGCAGTTTTCCCCTGTCAAGTTTAAGTAATGCGATGATGATGACATGAATTTAAAATAATAAATAAAAACGTAAATGCTTATTATTATTACTATTATACCAGATAGATATAACATTTTTTTCTATTGTCAATACAAGATAATATTATTGAATGGCGATGGCAGAGAAGATAAACAGTAAATTATAATGGTCCACACAATAAAAAAAAGTTCATTCATAGACACATTCAAATTTAAATATTTTTTTACGATGTTGGTAGGTATGCGTACAAATTTGCAAAAGACAGGTCCTGCGGTTCTTCTCTTTCTCTCTCGTCATGTTGGTCACTCGAATATTCTACTGCCTTATTTTAGCAATAAAAAAATCTGTGTGCATTTTCTACGCAAAACACATTGTTGTATGGCCGTTCATCATTTATACAAAAATGTACTACGCACGCAAACGAAAAAGTGTTTGTGGGTAAGAGATTCCGTTTCTTCTTGTCTTGTTGGTTATTAGTTAACTTGGGGTCCTCCTCAAACTCGTTAGTTATCGCCTGCCTGCCCAAAAGGTAACTTGAAAACGAGGAAGAAACTTGAAGCTAGTTTTTGGCAATGATAACTAGAAGAGGAGGGGAGAAGAGAGAATGATCGGTCGGTGGTGATCTTTTTTCCTTGTTTGAAAATATAACTTGAAAACGAGGAAGAAACTTGAAGCTAGTTTTTGGCAATGATAACTAGAAGAGGAGGGGAGAAAAGAGAATGATCGGTCGGTGGTGATCTTTTTTCCTTGTTTGAAAATACCGTTATATTTTTTTACCAGATAGCTTTGTGCAAGTTGCTGTAATGTGGATGTGGTGGCAAGTTGCGATAATAATGATCAATGCGCGTAGTAGTAATAGTAGTAATGTAGCCCAGTCAAGAAATTGCCAATGCCTGCAGCGAAAAAAGAGGGGAAGGCAGTACGTAATAATAATGAATATGTATATGAATATGAATGCGCGCAAAGAAAAACTGTGCAAACGGGCTTTTCAATCTGTGCGGTTCCTTATTGAGAAGAAGAAGGAATGAATAGAGAGGTTTGTAAAGAGAAAGGCCGAAGATGAAAGAATATTTTGATGTGATCGTGCGACTTTTTTTTCATTCAAGAGGAGGAAGAATGACAATGATGGAATGGTAATGGATAGCAGTTTGTACGGGATCATAGATAAATACAGATATTATACGAGGCTAGACCACAAAATTGCATATCAAACAAAATCAAAAAGTCATCATTACGTTTTTCTTGAATGATAAATATTTTATCATGAGAACGCAAAGAGAGAAGGGGAAAAAATATCAGGCAATTGTGTGTTTTTTAAAATTGAGTCGACCATCTATAAATTCAGGAAGTTCAGGCATGAGAAAGATGAAAAAATATATAAAATAATCTTCCGTTATGACTCTCATAGAATTTGGTGTGCTGCTCTGCTATAATAAATAGGCATGTTATTCCGTATCAGTATTTTTTATTATTAATTCTAAGCATTTTTGTTACTTTTTCAAAGTAATGTGGCAATCATGTAACAATAATAATCCTCTTAAAAAATAAGATTTTAAAGTGTATATCACAACAGGATGCTATAATAAATAGGCATGTTATTCCGTATCAGTATTTTTTTTATTAATTCTAAGCATTTTTGTTACTTTTTCAAAGTAATGTGGCAATCATGTAACAATATAATAATCCTCTTAAAAATAAGATTTTAAAGTGTATATCACAACAGGAAAAAGAGAGGTTATTTTTTAATAGTAATTAACATGTTGTATATTATAGACAGGTATAAATGATTTTGAAAAAATACTACTACGACCACCACAAAAACACAAATAATTAATCATTATTATTACTGTGGCTTGTATAATTATTGCATTTGGACTTTTTTGGCTGAATATAATAATTGCTACGTAACAATAATTTTCTTTACAGACGTGTCATGTTGTGATACATTCTTGTCATCATCATTACTATTAAATTATCATTTATCCTCGGCAACATACATATTAGCTAATAATTTTATAAAGAACAAAAAGTGCACTTTGAAAAAGTGGCAAAGTGTCATTTCGTTTTTTTACTTGCTGTTAGTCGGTGGCTTTGTACAAAATCATTTGCAATATTTGCATGATGAATGTTGATCATATAAATAAATCTAAAGCTATTTACAGGTTAATATTAATATTTTTTTATATAAAATGTTAAATGCACTTAAGCAAACTCAACTAACAACGCACTAAACGGTTCCTTTCCTACTAATTGAATATCTTTTTACGCAAAAAATAACAATCTATTTTTAAAACATGGCAGCTACCTTCTTTGCTTGTATTTTGGTTGTCATTTTCAATAAAAAAAAGGAAAATTACAATGCTCTTTAGAATTACGGCAACTATTTCTACAAAAATTGATCGGCACACACGTAGCATATCATCACAAGATGACTGTACAAAAATACTTCAGTGGCTTGGCATAACAATAATTATTATTAATAGCTGTCATTATTTTCTTTACTGATAATAATATGCAAATACACAACGTTCGTTTTCTATTCATTCCCTTCTTCCATCAAACAAATCATTATTTAGTAATACTGTTTGTTTCTTCACACAGTATTTTTTAAAGTTAACTGAAATTATTGTTAGCTGACATTCAGTGATTATCGAAACGGCAATTATTTCTACAAAAATTGATCGGCACACACGTAGCATATCATCACAAGATGACTGTACAAAAATACTCCAGTGGCTTGGCATAATAATAATCATTACTAATAGCTGTCATTATTTTCTTAATAATATGCAAATACACAACGTTCGTTTATTATTCATTCCCTTCTTCCATCAAACAAATCATTTTTAGTAATACTGTTTGTTTCTTTACACAGTATTTTTTAGAGTTAACTGAAATTATTGTTAGCTGACATTCAGTGATTATCGATTATTATTTTATTACTGCTGCTGTTCTAAAACTAAACGCTTAATGTACATGGTTAGTTAATTTAATTTTACATAATTATAAGAGGGTAATCAATTAAGTGGTGGTGGTGGTGAGGATGAGTAAAAAATATTAAATGAGTGAGTGAACTTGGTAACTACAAGTTAAACAAAACAAAAAACTTGGTTTTTGTGCTGGTCATGATAACGATACTTTTATGCATTTACAAACATTGTCTGCTGAAAATTAAGTATACAAGTAGAGGTAATTATTAAGTAGTAATGTTATTATAAGTTAACAGTAATAAATGCAATCAGTTACTTTAACTATGGCTTGTTGTAATAATATATTTTACAAAAAAATGCTTAACCGTCGTACTCCTGGTTATTATACTTAAATATCTTTCAAATTATGTAATCATCTTTCCTTTCTCTTTTACAAAATGTCTAAATTCGCTTTCAGTATAAAATTATTACCTACAAACATTCTAGGTCTAGGTTCTAATCTAACAACGACCCAACAATGAATTGTACTTTTTTTGGAAAATCATTATTTTATGCTATTTATCATCATGATATTGATCTGACATTGCTTTTGTTTGCTAATTTCACCATGTACCTGTTTCTTCATTGTCCTCTAGTCTCTTAAAAAATCGGCATAATTACACATTCACATCGCTGACTAATTTAGCTACAAATTCACAAAATTTTGTGACTATATACGCTCTATTTACTAAAATATCTCTTATAAAATATACTATCTAATCTAACAACGACCCAACAATGAATTGTACTTTTTTTGGAAAATCATTATTATTATTTTATGCTATTTATCATCATGATATTGATCTGACATTGCTTCTGTTTGCTAATTTCACCATGTACCTGTTTTTTCATTGTCCTATAATCTCTTACAAAATCGGCATGATTACACATTTACATTGCTGACTAATTTAGCTACAAATTCACAAAATTTTGTGACTATATACGCTCTATTTACTAAAATATCTCTTATAAAATATACTGTATTTTATAGCTGTATATGTATATATAACGTACAGTTTATTACTCTTTATTCGATCCGTTCTGCTTTTTTTTAGTTGCCTTCGTTCATTACATAAATAGCTTTTTGTATATTTACATTATCTTTATATTTTACATTGTCTGCAAAAATCTCATCTTTTAACGAACATTAATTAAGTAGTTCTGTTAATTATTATAATATGCTTAAGTAGTAATCAATCGTCATGTGGCTGATAATAATTTTCAATTCGAGTCAAGGGAATTCAACCCGAGTTCCTGAGTATACTCACGATTCTTTGTGGAAGTCCAAGTTTAAAACCCAAAAAATAAATAAACTTTGCAACCACAAAAGTGGGGAAGTGGGGCTTTAAAAAAAGTTTAAAACTAAACCATTAACAGTAAATGTAGACTTGTAAGCATACAATTAACTATATAACATTTGGCATCTTTTGTTTTTTAAACATCAAACTTGTTCATATATAAATTATACGAGAGATTCATCATTTTCAATAAAAAGTCTTTTCGTTTTTTAGCAGAGCTGCCTGTGAACCCCCAAAAATAAATGCAAAGTGATACCGAAATGGCAATAATAATAATTAAGAAAAAAGTATAACGATAGTTAGTATAGTTTGTAAATAAATTATACGAGAGATTCATCATTTTCAATAAAAAGTCTTTTCGTTTTTTAGCAGAGCTGCCTGTCAACCCCCAAAAATAAATGCAAAGTGATACCGAAATGGCAAAAATAATAATAATAATTAAGAAAAAAGTATAACGATAGTTAATGTAGTTTGTAGCTTAAATCGGTATAATATTTTTAAATGTATATATTACACAGTAGGTAAACTTTAATTTCACGTTGCTTGCATGGATTATGCAGTCTTCTTAAAATGGGAATCATATTTGTGGTTATTGTTGCTGCTCTCCTTACTTCTTCACTTACTCACATGGTTTGACGATGAACACGTTCCAGATGCAGTTTTACACTTCCCTTTTGAGTAAACGCTTTACCGCAAATTCCACAGAGGAACGGCTTCTCTCCCGTATGTACTCTCAAGTGGCGTTCCAAGGTGCCCTTCACAGGAAATCGTTTAGGACAATATGGACAAGGGTATCGTCCGTTTTTGTCTTCGCCCCCTGACAGACTCTCGTTCCCTGAAGGAGGCGATAGCGGTGGTTGCGCGGTAAGAAGATTTTTTCCAGATGCGTTTCCAGCAGCCACTTGAGAGGAAACAGTCTTCAAAATATTTAAAATTGCTGCATTTTCCGCAGCCGCCCTTGCTGCGGCTTCGGCGTCCAGTCCATTTTGATAGTGGTGGTGATGGAGGGATGATGATGTGGGCGAGGAGGAGGACGAGGTAGAAGGCTTCACAGACAAGTTGAGAACTTCCGGATGAAACTTTTCCATGTGAAGATCCAAGTTTTTCTTGTGGGTAAACATTTTCTGACAATGAGAGCATTTCATTTGGAATACTGTCGTTTTTCCTTTTTGGGTTGTCATTGCTTGCGCACAGGATTTTGCGTGGGTGTTCATGTTCGACTTTTGGCTAAACGCCTTGCCACACTTGCACAAGTAGGGTTTTTCGCCGGTATGAGTTCGCTCGTGAATCACCCAACTCTGTTTCCAGTGGAATGTATTTGCCACAGTAGCGACATGTGCGCTCATTGTGCGGGATGTTGCCGGCAGGAATGGGAAGATTGTTATGGCTGTTACCGGCCACTTGTTTGGCCGCCAGTTGTTGTAGATTTGAAGCTGCAGCTGCATTTCGCATACTGTTGGAAGAATTGTTTGACCATGATTGATGTTGTCTACCAGCATTACCGTTGAATGAACGACTGGATTCTACGACGCTCATTTCATCATCTTCCCCTTTAAATTAGTTAAATTAATTAGTTAGCTGCCACCAAAATTGAAACCGACTTAATTAAAATTATGAATAAAGATTGCTTTGTCATTTACCATCATAACCTGCCATTTCGTCATCATTATAAGATTCATCCATGTCATTGTTCTCAGCGTTGCCACCATCGAGAAAATGTGAAAACATAAAATTTTGGACATCTGTGAAAAATTACGAAAACATTTAATATCGTGAACGGTATCGTGAACCGCTACAACTACAAAAATATTAATAAAAATACGACATCTTCTTACATTTCATCATTTCCGTTTGACCAACCAAACCATTAGAATTGGACTCATCATATTCCTCCCCTTCCGAATCACCATCTTCATACTCCCCAGCATCCCCATTATGTGCATCCGATGAGGAAACGACGTTTGACGACCTTCTACTGCTGCTCTGTCCTCTGTCCGAAGCATCATGTCGAGATCCATTTTGTCTTTGTTGATAGTTTCCGTTTACATTCCACCATCTTCATACTCCCCAGCATCCCCATTGTGTGCATCCGATGATGAAACGACGTTTGACGATCTTCTACTGCTGCTCTGTCCTCTGTCCGAAGCATCATGTCGAGATCCATTTTGTCTTTGTTGATAGTTTCCGTTTACATTCCTATTATTACTACTTCCAGATTCTTGATTATCATCTGAGCAGTCAACGCCTGATGGTGACCCGCCAAGAATAGCTTGTGGCGGCGGCAAAGGATCCATCATGTCTTCTCCATTTTCCTCTTCTTCAACTCCAGTGGTTTGCTTCAAATCTTCATCCTCCCCATTCTCATTATTATGCTCATCCTCACCACCTCCATTTACCATAGAATGCTTATCTTCTTCTCCATCTTGTTCCTGCTGCTGCTGACCATTTTCTCTGTCTCTTTTCAAATTTCCATTATTCTGTTCCCTTTTCATGGGGAAAAACATTCCCTCATCTTTTCCATTTTTGATGAGCTGTCCTCCGTTTTGGAAGAGAAAGTCCATGAAAGATTCTAGAGCACAAAAATAATTTAAAAATTAGCAACACATCAAAATTACACCCACATCCCATTGTCTTGAATTAATGCAATGTCATGTGTCATTGAAAAACCTACCAAACTGGAGGTTCAGGAATTCTCTGTGAAGTTCCAGCTCTTTGGAAATCATCATAATCTGCCGCTGCTGTTTCCTCAGCAAGTCCTCAAAATACTTTTGTCTCCGTTCCATGTTGAACTTCATGTGGAAAAGACTTTAATAATTAACTTTCCCCAAACGCCCAGTTAATATCCAACAACAATTAAAAAATAATTTTTTCAACAAATTTCACACGTTGACTCCTGCCCCCACTTGTCACTTTTTGCTTTGCACTGCAACTCCACACTCCACACAAAGCCACCACTCAATAATTTATAAAAAGTTATAAAAAATGTATTCCAACTTGTCATGCCTCTTGCTTATCATCACATGTCATGTCCATGTCACCTGTCATCAACAATTAACTTTCACTCTCTCCGGTTTGAACTTGAGTGCGGTGCGACACCTCCAAACAAACTCCACTAGCAATTGCATTCCATTTTTCGCAATGCCCAATAATATATACACGTCGTCCAAATAAACGTTTCAAATTTTCACAATGATTCATCCAACAAATTCAAAAACGTTTTTGCAAGTGCCAACAATGAATTAACAATAGGCAGGTAAGCCGCAACGCAATAAAAAAACTGACGAGTAATCTGATGAGTAACAAACAACAACAATTTTTCAAAGAATGACGAAGAAGAACAAGAAATTAAAAATTTTACGTGTACAAAAGAATGTAGTCGTAGTGCTATATAGTCATCTCGTCGTGGTCGTCGTCGCCGTGTTCATGCTGCTCCTATTCAATAAAAATAATATGCATCATCTAATAATAAGCTATATAGGAAAAAAAATACCAAGAATT
>JAANSP010003980.1:0-10674 GCA_036850745.1 Homidia socia
CTGGATTGCTCTTTTGTTTCATTTCCTCTTAGAAAAAGTGGCGCACCCAGAAGACTAATAAATTTCCTAGTGAATACAGCTAATTAGAAATTAAATACATGTTACACAATATTACCAAGTAATTTGAGCCTAGACGTATAAAAGAAAACGACCACCGTGTATAATACTGTCGTCATCATCAGCACCAGCATCATCAACAGCAACAACAACATGATTACTTATCATCGTATACATCCGACATTGAAGACTATGTGGGTGGGTATATAGTACAGAGGCATTCTTTACAAATTCTATTTTTACTTGCGCTATGTACCCATCTACCTACCAATATACGCACAGTACTATTTGCACTGGGAATATAGATTCCAATCGATTTTCCATTATTAACATGTACCTCTGGGAAATCAGAAACAAAAGTAGGATCCCTGCTTCTGTTTTTCTATTCTGCTTCCACCACAGCAGGTTTGCAGAAAATCAGGAATAATAGGCGCTACAAAGTTTAGATTACCAACCAACCACGAGTCAACCCTGCGATCGACAAACTTTAAGCCTGGAAACACACACAAGAAATAATGAAACCTTTTGCTTTCGTTTATAGACATGTTTTGTGAGTGTGTGAGCATGTGTGTGTAGTAGTCAGTCAGACGCAATCAATTAGCAAACCATTAAATTGGCAGCAGAGTATAAAGCCGTAGTAGTAGTAGTAGCTAAAGCTCAAAGCTAAATCATGATGGCCATGCTGAGTTTTTCGCAGAGCTGAATGAGTGGTTTTGCAGAGGAAATAGAAAGAGAGGGGGAAGAGTATAGTAGTGCTCTAATTACCGTTGCCATTCATCATCCTTCTTCTTCTGTACTTTTTGTATTGTGTATTGTATTATTATTGCAACGTAGCTAGTTCTGCAAACTGAATAATATTTCGTCTGCCTGCACAGATTTTCTCCAGAACGATTCCACAGCTGCTGCTGCTGGTGATGGTGGTGGTAGGGTAGTAGTAGCAGTGAATTTTTAGACACACATGAAAAATTTGCTAGAATACAGCAGCAGAAAACAGAGTGAAAAAATACCTACACATTCAGCCTACACGATTTACAGAGAAAAGGAGAGAAAAACTTTGATACTCAATCTCTCTGTTGTGTTGAATAGGGCAACATTGAAAATGTCTCATTTTCTTTTTCCTCCTCTCCTCCTCCTCATCTGCAGCGGCCTGTTTTGTTTCTGATGTGTGGAGGGAGATGGTGATCAAGAAGGATGAAAACAAAATGGAGAAGAAGAAGGAGAAGAAGAACAAGAGGTATAGAACACGATGAAGAGAAGGAAACGAACGAGTAGAAATGTTATTTGTATTGTGTGCTGCTGCTGCTGCTGCTTGCTACTTGTTCTTCTGTGAAACACAATCTGGTCGACAAAAAGGAATGAGCACAAGACTTGAGGCTACTAAAAGTAAAAGTAGCACCGCCACCATACTTGTTCTTCTGTGAAACACAATCTGGTCGACAAAAAGGAATGAGCACAAGACTTGAGGCTACTAAAAGTAAAAGTAGCACCACCACCATTGAAAATATATGGCATAGCTATTATTTAAGTTTCATTGTATGGTTTAGTTTTTATAGGTAAATATATTATTGGCTCTCAATCTGCTACTGCTGCTATACTGCTATAAGTACTGCTCGTAGTGGTGTACTATGGCGTGGCACTGGAGTGGATAGAATGGATGGAGCTGTGGAGGAGAGATGAAACAATCCATTACTCTTCTTTGTGGAGGAGGAGGAAAAGAAGAAGAATGAAGTGGAGTAGTTTTGCTGTTTTACTGTGAGCGCTGTGTGCATTCTTCAATCAGTAATCAAGAACAGCGCTACTGGTGAAAGTAAAGAGGCACAAGTCTACTAACCTTTTTGACTTGGAGGGAAATCAGTAATGTAGATACAGAGAAAGTAGTAATAAGCGTGCCTCTAAGTCTGCTCATTGTTGTGGAGTAGTGAAGCCTAAGAGCGACATCAAGCCCGAAGGAAAAAGGGACTACCGCCACCTCCACCAATATTACTACCACAGCACGTACAGTTTTAGAGTGTAGACCAGTTATAATGTAATAATCAAAGAGAACACCAGGCCAGGGAAATGTGGAAAAGTAGAGTGCTAATAGTCACCAAAACCGCCGTGCATGCCGCTTTTACAAGGCCTCAGGAGACTAGTAGTCGCATTTTCAAAATAGGGGATGCTACATCGGTCGGCACATTTGAAACTTTTTGCCTGCAGGATAAATATTATATTTTCCAGCGTCATCATTACCATCCCAATCCATCAGCTATCATGTTGCAAAAAAATTTATAAGGGCTCTTCTCCTCATCTCTGCTTTGAAGCGTGTTGGAGCGACAAATGTGTGTGTATAGAGGAAAGAAAGAGTTCAAAGGGTTTCGGCTTATTAATGACCTGTTCTTTCCTCAACACAGTTCCTTTTTGAATCTCTTGATTTCCTTACCTCGTATATATTTCTTCCACTTTTGTATATATTTTATCCAGTGTTCTTTGCTAGCTACTTTCTATTCATTGGACTATTTGACCACACCAAAAGTGAGTGGCCCCCTTTGTTGCCTGCCTGGTGTCCATTACATTACCTTATTATTAGTATTATCGGAAAGCATTTCCTTTTCCATTTTACCATTCTCCATATAATATTGCATTCATGGTGGTGATAAAATTATATCTACTTACATATATACAGGTATATATATACATATATCTACATATATATATGCAGTATTATCAAACGACAATTTTCTCTTTACGTGTTACAGCGTCATCATTGCACACTACTTGTCGTTATTACCTTCATAATATATATCTTTAACATACCCCATAGCTACATCAATCCCTACTACTACTTGTTACACACGCTTATCACACACATTCTATACTTCCGCTGTAGATAAATAATTTGCCGTATAATAATGTTATGTAGTAATGTAGCTCGTTATGTAGCAGCAAAGGCCACTCTTTGCTCAAGTGTCCAAGTGCAAGCATCCAAGAGCGAAATCCAATGAGCTAAAATTCATTTTCAGCAATGATGACGGCACTACAACTTGTACTGCTGCTGCTACTGCTCTACACAATCAGTACACATTTTTTTGTCCTGCTCTCTTTACCCGAGTGCTAGTTGAACATATGATAAGTTTTTAGCTGTTGAGCAGCAGCAGCAGAAGAGAGAAAGCATGTGAGTGTGTGTGTGTGTGTGTGGAGAGAAAGTGGAGCTAAAAACCAGCAAAAGTTGGAAATGTGCTGGTACTACTGCTGCTGCTGTGGCGGTAGAAAAGGTGGTCGTGTGGTATTGTGGCTTGGCTATGCGACTTGAGTTGTGTGACTTGGATATTGCATTATCTCGAGATAGTGTTACCTACACACATTTTCTAGACTCCTTCTATCTTATCATATCACATGATTTTATATGTGTGTGTATGTGTGTGGCAGGAGATATATAATAACAACTGAGATGTTATATAGCCACACAATACAAATTTGACTCCTTTCATTAAAGCTATGAGAAAGAAGGGAAATGTACACTTGGAATAAGGCAGGGCGGCAGAAAGAAAGTGAAAGTAAATTCAATATGTGCCACGACGACGACTTTTGCTACACCAACTCTTTGTTGCGGTGTACCTCCTCTGCCTCCCTCTTTTTCACCTTGATCACTTTCATCTGCTAACGTACAAAATACTACTGCCATATACGCACATTCATTCTTGGACAATTTTCCTCCACTGGACAGAGTTAGAGTAGAATAATAACGACGAAAGCAATAAGACTTTTCTACATGAACAAGTGAACATATGGCTACCTAAATGAAGGCATGTAGAAGAAAAAAAATGTTTTCACTGGAGCTGATTCATGATGACTCTGTTTTTAAGGTTCAGGTTGCACTAAAACCAAGACCAAGTCAACCCAACCCAGCAGCACACACAACACACACTCGACCAAAAAGGAACTTTTTTTCTTTTCATCTGTTCACTTTCCATTCATTTTCTACAGCCTTTGCTCGGCACACTCTGCTTTTTTGTTCTTTTGTGGTGGTGCTGATGCTGGTGACTGTGGCGGTGGTGGCGGGTGCTAGAGACTTTAGGAAAGAGAGAAAAGGGATTTTAATGGAAGCTGAAGAAGAGGAGCAGTAGAAGAAGAAGAAGCCAGTAGTATTTTCACTTTTCTACCTTTTGCCATATTTGAGTGTAAAGCAGCGCCATCAATAAGAAGAGGAGGAGGAACAAGAACAAGAAGCAAAGCAATATTGCATGGAACGAGCAACAAAATTAAATCCGGCACACATAAAAAGAGCTACTTTTATGTGCGGCGGGGCTAGTAGCAAAGGATGAAAATAGGTCTTTTTTATAGCTGGAAATCTCTGACTAAAATGGGAGCACTTTTGATACTTAATTACTCTTGGTGAATGTGATGTACGTAGAGTATTTTATGACATTTTCCCAAGCACAGCTAGCAACTGTAATATATATGTATACATAGGTATAATAATCTCTGTGTAACCTCTTCTCTAGAAACGGAAGAAATGGTCTTCCTCAACCTTACTCTTTTCTTCCTCTTTTCTTTGGTACTTGTTTCTCCTCATGATATAAAAAAAAGTTTTGAGAACTTTCCTGAACTTATTATTTTTCTTTTTAGATTTCCTTTCAAAAGAAAATGATGCAATACACATATATATTATTATGTAGCTATCAATACAATAATAATAACTGCGCTTGCAGCTTTTTAATCATTATTATTATTACTGTACATCTTTGGAGTTTAGATGCCAAGTCCTTTTATTTTATACACACGGAAAATGTACAATCAGAAAAGAACAAGCTATCAAATTATTGAAAAGGTATACATGTACATGGGTAACTGATATTATATAATATTTTGATATTATTAGATATCAAATTATTGAAAAGGTATGCATGTACATGGGTAACTGATATTATATAATATTTTGATATTATTAGCAGACGGAGAATTTATGTCAAAAAAAGTATAGCTGGATGAATGCAGTCAAGTTGAAAAAGAGAAAGGTTTTATTGGTGGTTGTATATTGTGCAGAAAAGGTAATACATATAGGTATACAAAATGGTAGCAGAGAGAGAGAGCAACCACAAAAGAAAGGTATTTTATTACCAAGAGAAAAAAAAATACGAGTATCAGGCTGCCATGTTAGCTTTCATTTCAATCATCGTTCTCGTCATAATACCATCATCATCACAATCACAAACAGATAAGAGAAAAAAATACGAGTATCAGGCTGCCATGTTAGCTTTCATCTTCAATCATCGTTCTCGTCATAATACCATCATCATCACAATCACAAACAGATCAATTTGCAGAAAGCAAATAAGAAAAGAAAGAAGCCAGGCCAAAGAAGAAATCTGAGTCGGCAGAAAAAAATGGGACAAAATAAGGAGAAGAGGGCTTGGTTTAAAAAGGACCAAATCAAAATCTGTATATAATAATTTTCTAAAGGATTGAACCAGAAGAAAGAAAAGACACAAAACAATAATAATGATAATAATAGGACTAATGATATGTAGCTATACTATACATAGGCATAATATAGGTAATAATAACGTATAGGTAAATAAGCAGGACCAAATCAAAATCTGTATACAATAATTTTCTAAAGGATTGAACCAGAAGAAAGAAAAGACACAAGACAATAATAATAATAATAGGACTAATGATATGTAGCTATACTATATAGGTAATAATAACGTATAGGTAAATAAGCATATAAGAAAGCTCATGCGTGTACTAATTAATAAATGTTTGTTTTGGGCAGTATATACAAATTATATATAAATGTACCTAATAAAAATATACATCTATCTATAATTTTGATGAAAAACCTAAATGGATAATGGAATGGAACGTTTTTATTGTTATGCTTAATGCTGCTCAAGTCAGTGAGGTATAAATAAAACGGAAGTTTATTATTATTTTATTTTATCAATTATTGCTCTGTGTGTGTTCAACAAAGAAAGAGAGAGTGAAATGGGACTGTGTGGCTTTTTCTTCCTTCTGCTTTCTTGGGTCTGTAGACGAGATTTGGTTTAATATTATGAGGGTCATTAAGAATTTCAAAAGAAAATGACTGAACGATATGGCTGCTTTATAAATAAAGCTATATATAGCTGCTGCTTTACTCTCCGTATAAAAAATATTCTGTTTGATGATATGTGGTGCTTTTTAGCATTGTTGCTTGCAATTGGCAATTGCTGAGGTTGTAAATTGTTTATGGCTGGTAAAAGAGGGAAAAGAGGAAGGAGAGGAATAAAAGGGAACATAATCCCGGAAGGGTCATAAAAAACCAGAAAAGAAGTAAAAAAACGCAAGAGTAGTCGGGGAAGACGAAGAAGAAGAGCAGGAGTCTAAGTTTAAGTCACTAGTCAGTAGAGAAAACAGGCAGATGTCATTCATTTTGTTAAGCTGTTGTGTACGTTAGGCAGGCTGCTGGCATTTGGTATGGCTTTGTGCTGTAAGTACACTACTACGAGTATGCCATGCTTACTTGCTTCCACGAGTTGGAGAAATGCGAAGGGAAAGTTAATGGAGCATGTATTATTTAGCCCCAGTATCCACCCACCACACCACATCATGTCTACCTTTTAAGTACACATTTTACGGGGAAAACGTGCAGAGTGAAAGAAACATGAAGGAGTGTACTGGGAAGAGAAAGCACAGGCATTAGGAGAGTGTGGTGAGTAGCAGTAATAATGCATTTTAGCAGTTGGATGTTGAGATTTTGTGCGTTTTGTGGGAATGAGAAGAATGGAAAAGAGTAATCTGGGAAGTGTACCGTCGCATATAAAAGTCTAAATGCTTATAGGTAATGTGTAAAGCGTCAAGAAACCAATAAAGAGCATCAAGTCTGTAATAAAAGCGGTGATTACTTCGTTGCAATGTGCTGCTGAGTTAGTGACGATGAATGGTGGAGAACCAGACAACTGAAAGTTGTCAGCAGGAGTGAAGATTTGGTTGACATTGAGTGGAAATCAGTGTGAAAGGCATTGTCTGGGGATTTTTTTCAAAAAGTTTTTGAACTATAAGCATACTAAAAATTATGAAAAAATGAATGCAATTAGCAAAAAAAATTGTAAAGCTATGCATTCAAAAATATTTCTGAATTGCACCTTTGTTGATGATTTTAAACAGTTTCATTTGCCTATAAAGACAAAAAGGTTTTTTTAAATAGAAACTACATTACATGCTATTTGAAATTTGTTTTCTTTAAAATCTTTATTTTATCAGAAAAGGTCTGACGTATTCATTCCAGTTACAAGTAAATTTAGTTTGGCATGTACGCCGACCATAGGTTTCTTTGGGTCTATGAAACATGTACTCTCCCATAGGTTTTTACGTTTTTCTTGGCAATTTCTCTCATAGAAAAGTGCAATGGTAGCGGCGAGCACCTTTTCCATTATACTACTAAAAATGCAAGTTTGCTGCTCACTTTTTCTCTCTCCTACGATGAGGTTTTTATGAGTTGTGCAATACACCACATCCCGTCTCATGAAGAATACTATTGGGTTTCTCTTAAAGCGAACCTTACCTAATAAGCTCATTTTCTCAAAGTCTCAAGAATCTTTCTAGTGCAATATGCAGGCTAAAAAGTTTTCATTTTTGTGCTCTCTCTCCAATCTCCATTCGTACCCCTCAGCTTTGCCATTTCTGCCGTGCAGATATTATTAAGTCTCCACTATAATATACAGCTAGATGGCAACTTTTTTTCAATGAAAGGGAAAAAAGCGAGCGGAAGTAGTCTAATCAAGTTTTTTATTCGTCTTCTTACCAGTTTTTGGGTATTTTTTCCTGGATGTGGATCTATCGTAATAAACTGACTACACCACATCCCGTCATGAAGACTACTATTGGGTTCCTCTTTAAAGCGAACCTTACCTAAAAAGCTCATTTTCTCAAAGTCTCAAGAATCTTTCTAGTGCAATATGCAGGCTAAAAAGTTTTCATTTTTGTGCTCTCTCTCTCTCTTTCTATCCACACTCTTTGCCATCTCTGCCGTGCAGGCAGATATTATTATGTCTCCAGTATAATATACAGCTAGATAGCAACTTTTTTCAATGAAAGAGAAAAAAGCGAGCGGAAGTAGTCTAATCAAGTTTTTTATTCGTCTTCTTACCAGTTTTTGGGTATTTTTTCCTGGATGTGGATCTATCGTAATACGAGCAGTAGTAGTAAAAGTAGTTGTTGCAGTTGGGTTGCTTTTTGGATCGGATGATGATGTTGTTTTGTAGTTGTTGCATTACCAGTTTTTGGGTATTTTTTCCTGGATGTGGATCTATCGTAATATGAGCAGCAGTAGTAGTAGTAAAAGTAGTTGTTGCAGTTGGGTTGCTTTTTGGATCGGATGATGATGTTGTTTTGTAGTTGTTGCCGCTGCTGTTCTTTTCTCTGATATTATGTTTCTACCGCTGCCACTGTTGGTTAGTTTATTTGGTTTTGTTTGTGTGATGTGATCTCTCTCTTTCCACAACGTCTCTACTTGTAAAGCTTTGTAATCTTCTTTGTTCAATTTTCAGCTCAAATTCGACTACACACACAGAGGCTTGCACCGACCATGTAGACTAACACACAAAAAATTGCAATGTATTTTTTTCTCCTTGTGATCTCCTTTCGTTTCGCCGATATCCCAATAAGGTTCTTATCTTTAAAAAAGAGACGGCTCTGGAAAAAGTACAGGAAAGGTGATTGTTTCAAGATTGAATTCTTTTTTGGAGGGATCTGTTGAGCTGATAATGGTGTTTTACAGAGGAATATCCGAAAAGAGTAGGATTTTGTTTCTTTCTGTTTATTATAAAATAGCAAGTTACTAACACGTTTTATTTTCCAGTCAACTAAGTCACCGCGGCCAACAAGAAAATAAGTTTTCCTTTTGAAACGTTGTCGGTAAAGTTACTAACACGTTTTATTTTCCAGTCAACTAAGTCACTGCGGCCAACAAGAAAATAAGTTTTCCTTTTGAAACCTTGTCGGTATTAACGTGCTTGCAATACAACAAGAGATCTCAATAATATGAAGGAAAAAAATATATTCGTGTGGTGGTGATAGTGGTGGCAGCAACAGAGAGGATCTAGAGAACTTGATAGCCTGTTGGCTTCCCTACTTGGTGCTGATCTGATGAAGCTGTCTGGTATAATAATAGTAAATTGTTGTGTGGAGCGGCAGAGTACAGAATGACGGTATAGTAGTTGTAGTATTATTATTATAATGCTTTCTTTCCTATTCGAAATGCTAAGCTCCTTTTCAAGTTCCAAACGAAAGCGAGTTTATTTTTTTGCAAAAATAAAAGTCAACAGAGAGAAAAAAGTTTGGTGAGAGGAAAACAGAGAAAAGTTGTTTGTTGGAGAGAAGAAGCAAGTAGGCAGGCAGGCAGTTGAGTTTCAACTCTATTTATGCGAGGAAGCACAAGACGAAAAAGTGGTAATAATAAGCCGGCACTTTTCTTTCATTTTCACAATAAAGAAGGAAAATCTAATGTTGTTGCTGCTCTGCTGCTAATAATAATATTGGATTGAATAGAAAACGAAATGAGAAGAAGAAAAAGAGGAGTTGTAAGTAAAGTAGTCGAGGAAGTTTAGATTGCTTTGCGATTGTTGTATTTATTTTTTTGACTGTTAGTTTTTCTATTCTCTTCTTCCTTCTTTTCTTATTCCTTCAGCCTTCTATTTACACACTGAGCTTCTGGTCTGGGCTAGTAGTATAGTAGCTGTAGTGAATTGGCTTTTTTTGTACGAGATTAAAAAACACTTTATTTTGCTACAAGAAGCACAACATCAAGAGATCAAAAAGTTGAGTTGATGAAGAACGCAAGTCAAAAAGTCAAAATGAAAAGTAGTACTTATTTTCTTCATCTTGTTCTTGTTAAAGGAAAAGAATAAATCTGAACTGATTGAGACCAAGATGGGGAAAAAATTACCGACTTTCTTGGAATTTACAAGTCTTTTTTGGGGAAAATGAGAGGATCAAAAGAGAAAGAGTTTAGATTGGTTTTGTTTCATTTCAAAGTAGAAGATGATGATTTTGTTGCATGCTGTTCTTAATTACACTTTTTTTGTTAATTATCCTTATTTTGCTACCATTTCAATAACAGCAGCTAATTTTAATATTTTCTGGAAAACTGTCATATTAATAATGTTTGTTTATATAAAACTTTTGTACCTAAAGTGTCACCTGAATTGAACTATTCATCAGTTTTGTAGTTTTCTTTCATTGAATTTATACATAAATAGTTTACTCTCCTTCCTCTGCTCACTGCTGTGCCAGTAACTTGATAAGCGACGAGACACGAAACAAATATCAAACAGTCAAATCAACTTTTTGTTCATTTCACACAGTTAATTTATGCACGTGCACACGCAGTCACCTTTCACATTTGCTTACTTTTTTGCATTATTAGTCAAATGTTCAGATGGCTTCTGCTTCTACTGTTCTTGCAATATGTAAATTACGACGAACTGTCACCAGGAATGGCTTTTACCTTTTTCTCTCTCAGTTTTTCTTGCTATTCAGCCATTATTCTACTTTAGGCAAAACCCCAAACAACCAGACAGATTGACGAGAATCCTGTGAGGAAATCCAGCTCAACGTATTGCAGAATTTATGATGATGAAGATTATGATGAATCCT
>JAANSP010003981.1:0-10674 GCA_036850745.1 Homidia socia
AAGGGTAGTAGGAAGGTGCGTCAGTAGTAAAAATCACTATTTAGTACTACTTGCCTGCATCCTCGTTCTGCCGACACCAACACCACCATTCCAAGAATTCGGTAGTATTTGCTTGGTGCATTACAACGTGACTTGTAAAAGGATGTGCTGCTACTGCTACTCCATGCAATACAAAGCACGGACTAAAGAAGGGTAATTCAGGAGGGGAAGATGAAAATACGGATTTGGCGAGTTGTTTGTGAAAATTTAAGTAAAATTTAATTGATATGTCTCAACTTTTTTATAACTTTTTTGACGAGAAAACTTTCGAACGTTTTTTGAGTTTCTCGCTTACACAAATGTCGAGGAATACGTTGGCAGCGGTGGTAGTTGTGGTGGCTGGTGTTTGCCAGGAATTGCACGTCACGTAAAAAGACTCCCCCATCCTAACAAGTGAAGCAGTAGTAATTTCAGCAAACATAGGTAAATACAAAGTCGATACATTACATAATACATATCTAAAATAACAATATCAACTTGCAGAGGGTAACGTGATAATGAACAAGACAAGAATGTATACGACACGAAAGGAATGAAGAAGTAAAATGGAAAAGTTGCTGAATTATGTATAAAAATGTGGAAAGAAAGGAACAAAAATATAGCATGGTGCAAGGTTGGTGATGATGAAGAAACATCGAACATAGCATGAAAGTGAAGAGCATTTCTACTCGGTAAGGTAGTTTTAGTTCTTTCTGCAATACATTTAAGTAACTTGTTGGAACTTACTAAATCCGCCCTTTTTCTTCATCGAAGTACATTTTGAGAATTTTATTTAATTAAACATGTGCGTTGCACCTGATAAATGGTAAATTGTACGGAAGATACTAATATTTTTTCTTGATATAAATCGGTTACTCAACCTTCTGGGAAACGTGGTAGGTGTTGCATCAACAAATGGGTGAATACTTAATTAAGCCAATTTGAATAAAAAAACCTGCATATCAAAAATGCTTCCTTTAAAATATACATAGCAGTTCAAACGGATCGGGGGCATTTCCTCTGAGTATATTTTCCGCGGGTGACCATTTCCTCGAATTACATTTTCATCGGAGGTACTTTTTACTCGGCAGATTTTGCTCGGATGGTTTTCTTATGACAGATATGCCAACATGTTTATAAGTGCGCGCAAATGTGATAGCAAATAAATTTAGAATATGCCAGCCAAAGGATCCATCATCATCAATTATAAGAGAAACTATTGAAATTTTCCATTTCTAAGGTATTCTTTTTTATTCGCAAAAAGTTTGTGATAAATGATTTCTGTCAATGTGTAAGCAAAAATTCGCTGTTCTGAATCTTTTGTCCATCAAGTGCTAATGAAAAAGTTTTCTGTGACGCATTCTTCGTATAATACATAATATTTGTTGCTTGGTAAGTTCTTATTTTGTTTACCGTTTTTTGGTCGCCCACAAAAGCCTTTAAATTTAAAAATGTATCATAGACTTCCGGTTTACATCATAATACTACAGGAGTTATAATGTTTTAATTCGGTAGCGATTCGAGTATAAAGAAGTCAGCAATAAAAAGAATAATATGTAATTCTGGGAAAAAATCAAGTTTTTAGGCATGTTTCAGTCGACTGTGGTTATTATTTATTAAGCTAGATTACCAGGCAGGCATCTGGGAATAGAATTCTTTGGAATAAATGAAGAGAGTGATAAATATAGTTTTTTCATGACAAGAAAAAACGGGCCTTAATTTTTGTTAGCCATAAATGTCATCGGTTGCAATGAACGGGTAACTGATCACTACATGCTTTACAATATAACCGTTGTTGTTATGAGCATTCGGTTTTACTCATTTCAGCTTGGACTAAATTAATGGAATTGTCCGCTAATTTACATGTAAAATTAATAACTTCTCAAGTAATGAAATACAAGGTTGTAAGCAGATATAACAGCTTACTTAAAATAAGTAAGGTAGTTATTTTACTCATTTCAGATTGGACTAAATTAATGGAATTGTCCGCTAATTTACATGTAAAATTAATAACTTCTCAAGTAATGAAATACAAGGTTGTAAGCAGATATAACAGCTTACTTAAAATAAGTAAGGTAGTTGTAGTGATTACAAGGTTTGCTTGCAGTAGTTGCAGTGTTAACAATGCCTAAATACAGGATGAATGGCCGCATTTGCTTTACAGCGTTTTATGACTGAAGTGTAGAAATGCCTTTGTTTCCATGCACCTTTTACACGGCTAGTAATTGTACGCAATGTCAATAAAATTTAATGCTATTCTTAAAGTTTATTGTCATTTATATATGCAAAAGAGAATAACTTGAACTGAATGGTATCAAAGCTAGTAATTAGGACAGTCATTGTCTTGTGTTAATTGAAACCAACCTATTATATTACTTCACGATAGACTGGTTGTTTTATTCTTATCAAATGATTGAACTGACTTTCTAATTTCCTTCATCCTTCAAACTAACTTGAATTTATACATCCTTCAATCTGTTGTAATTTTATTCTTTTATTTCAAATAGAATCTTAAATTTCACTTTTAAATGGATTTTTTGTTTAGTTGGTTTGTGTACATGATTTTCAAGGACGAATCAAAGAATAAGAACACAGAGAAAAACAAAAAGTCAAAGTAAACCTCTTACAATATTTTTGGTTGCAGAAATCATTCAAAAATCAAACAGTTATTAATTATCGTCATCAGCTTAAAAGTAAGTTACCTATACACGTTTATATTACGTTATATATATTTTCTCATATTTTAGTTGACGTTAAATTATGCATAGTATTGAAATTTTCAACACTTTATTACATTATATATTTTACAGTAAAAGAGTCCAGCCGGAATGCCGCCATCGCCAGAGAAAATGGAAGCCATGCGATTTATGCGAAAGTGTCAATGTAACGTATGCAAAAAGATAGGATGGAGACGAGAACAACTGGAGGAAAAGGTCGTGGCAGAAGACGAAGGCGGTTCTTGTGGGAAACGAGAAGGATAAACTTTCTGGATATATATGCGTCATTCGTTAAACATATGTCAACAAAAGTTATAAAATAACAATTATTTGGAGTGTTTTAAAAACAATCAATAAAATCAATGATATTTTGTAACTGAACCAATTCAAGTTGTATTTTATATTTTATTTCTCTTCTCAATATGCATTCTTAATCCAGGTGTTTGCAAAATGCAAACATCAACAGAAGAACCAATATTACTTGCTACACCTCTACCATCTTTTGCCAGGCTTCTTTCTAGTAAAGATGTTCTCGAATCTACGGTGAACTTTAAGAGTTTCATTGTCCGTGGTGATCGATTTTGTAATTTGATGAAATGTCAACTGTAATGATGATGGCCAATGTCTTTGGAACCGAGTCAGGCAGTACTGCTAGTAGGTTACAAACACAAACACCCATTTTAATGCATCTCTTCATTCGAATACATAAATCATAGCACATCACAGAAAGGATTAAAGTTATCATTGTTTGTGCACTTTTGACTCACTGTTACATATTGACTGGCATTATAATAATAATGATAACACCTAATTATATTAGAATAGGTGGTTCGTTGATACAGATAATATGTAGCCAGTCCCCATTCACCAACGTGAATATAATCAAACTTATTATTATTATTGCCTGCATTGTCATAATAATAATAATAATAATAGTAACAATCATGGTTGTGTGAATGCTTCTGTCTTTTTCAATAAATATGTCAAAAAAATTGGCATCCTTCTGGATTGCAACAATTGTGATTCCCTCGTCATGGTGTGCGTTTCGTAAAAAGGAAAGGAAAATGTCACCTAAATAATACCTATTTTAAGAATACCTATGCCAAATGTAAGCACAAAAGGTAGAAAGGGAGAAATGAGACAAACTAAACTAGGAATGAGTTCCTTGAGACCTATTTACTTTGCGTGTGCCATTTACTCATGCCGATACTGTTATCGTTTCAGGTTTCACGTACATAATTTGAAATGGCAGGATGGAACAATTACATAATACATAATATGATATACAGCAGGCATTAAAGCCAACCGTCACTCTCTTCCGTTATTATGGCATTCTACAAATAATATTATGGTATGCGCATTCACCATGCAAACAAAGAAGTGCAATTTCAAACTTGAAGCGACCGTCGAAAACCGCTTAAAACATAACAGGCAGATAAATTCTCTATACAAATTAAATTCTAAAATTGAAATAAAACTTAATGACGCCCTCTTGTTTCGCATTCGATTTTTAAATTAGCAGTTTATCACAGCTTGCCAGTTACTAAAACAAAAGCGCAAAACAAAGTTTTATATTTTAACTGAACGCAAAGTAAAAAAAATGTTGTGTTTGTAATGTTCTGTTGTCGTTGGAATATCCATCCACGTCCATATTTTCTCTTTCCCTTGTTTGTTTATTTTCCATTCACGGCCATTCAACACAGCAAGAAAAATATCTAAGAGCGCTGTGAGAAATGAGCATGGAAGTGATAAACATGAAAGCCAACAGGATCATTTACGGTAGCAGTCAAGTAGATTAAGAGTTAATGCAGTGAGCCGCAAATAAGTTGGTAAGGTGGTGGTGGGTGATGTAAAATGTATGGGCGGGTGGGCATTGTCCGTAATCATCCCTGCTATACAGCCACATTACGTTATAATAACCTATTTACAGTGTGTGGAAACAACTGATGTAGGTAAGTAAATCAAATTGGAATTGCTCTTTTCTGTTTCTCTCTGCTTTTACTACAGCAGTTACATAAGATTACAGTGGTGGGTGATGTGCTGTGTAGGTGGATGGTGGGGGGGATGGATATTACACCTTCCTGTAACACAAGCAAGTAAACAGACAGAGTCCTTACGTCAAGACTCAAGAAGACTAAGGAAGGACTAAGGCATGCATCAAGTTGCATAAATTACCAGAAACACACGTCCGTGGCAATGCAGCAAAAAAAGTCAGAGATTAGAAAAGAGAGCAAGAGAAACAGCTCATCATTTTCTCATTCATTCCAATTTGCTTTTTATCTTTCTTTGTCTTCTTATTTTCTTTTTGCCTCTCTTTACTTTTACTTATTCCTACAAGGAAACAAATCAAAAGTATACACAAATACACGCATGCATAAAGAAAATGTAAAAACCAGTAAAGCGTCATCACGAAGCACTTGCCCCACTGCCTCAACCTCAACTATTGAATATATGCAAGTTGATATGTCACAAATATATTTATAATCTTGAAGACCTCATAAAAATTAATCAGGGAGAAAAATATGTGCGTATTTATTTTACATTTAATCGAAACTTAAATTGCTTTCAGTAAGTTTATACTGTATCTATGTTTATGCATAGTTTCTATTATATTGTTATGAGTAAGATCGCTGTCGTTAATTATTGCGATTTTTTGGGAGGCGACCACTACCGATATAACCATTTCAGATTTTCCCTAAATTTGGCACCAAGATCTTCCCTTACAGAAACTACATAAACGGGCTCAAACTTCAAAAACCTTCATCTTTTGAGTTTGGTAGAAGGTTATTCATCTTATACCATAATGCCGTAAGTGATAAAATTCCAAAAAATGTTGCTTATTGTACACACGCAGTACGCACTAATTTACTGGTACGCTAATAAGACATATGAGTGTTACTTGTATGCCATCGCATTCCAACAACAACAACAACAACAGCACAAACTTACGGCAACAAATGGAAGAAAAGATAATAACACCAAGCCTAATAGTCAAGTTAGTCAAGTCAATGGCAAAAGTTAGTTTTTTTACCACATTATGAATCTCACAAGAGAGGTTTAGCATTTTTCTGCCCTCCCTTTTTACTCCTCCCTCGTGTACCGCACACCCTCCCTTGCTAATCTACTAGAGTTTATTCGGGTATAATGTCCAAATGTTTCCTTTTCTTATACATTTGTTTGTTGATACATATCATCATCAACGCAAGGATTTTTTACAGTGACTATTTTATGCAGGTTGTTTTTTGTCGTATTAGGGCTGATCTCTGTATGCATGTAGGTATGTATATATTACATAGCAGAATCTTTTAGGATAAACAACACTGAATCTATGTAACATCACACTACCTTCAATACTAGTAGCAGTATTAGTCCAGTTTAAAAGTTTTAATATTTCTACTACATTCTTTTGCTAGCCGCAGCAACCAACTCACAAAATGCAAATAAATTATCCAAAAGAAGAGAAAGAAAGAAAAGTACCAAGGAGTCAGCAGAAGCGGCCAACAAGAACCAGCAAAAGCAAAACAGCCTGTGAGCAAAAACAACAACAGTAGCAAAAAATATCTCCTTTCCCTGTGCTTATAATATATATTCATGAAATGCAAATGTTGAAAAAACTTTTCTTCCTTTCACTTTCTTCCTTTCTGGCACTTTATAATGCGTAACTTCCTTGGCTAATGGGTGCCATTATACATACATTCTTATATGTTTGTACCGTACCAATTGGCAAAGAGGAAGATATGAGCATTTTGAAATTTTCTGCTTGAAGCTCCTTCTTTTAAACTATTATAGATGTTTTTTTCTTAAGAAAAGATTAAACTCACGATTATTACGCATACATTACATACAGAAACTATATCTTGTAGTGTGTGCAAACTTGTGGTGTATGGTGTCATGATAATGGTTGTGGGGGTGGTGTAGTGGCCTATACTTATGTAGCATAGTTGATAGTGGTATTGTGTGGTAGTGTTAAAATGAGGCAATAAATGGTTATATGGCTTTGTTCACTTTTGCTCTTGCGGTGATTCTTTCTTCTTCCTTGTGGAATGTGATCATTTTGTTACTGCCTTGTATCTTGTATAAACTGTAAAGGAGTCGCACATTTTTTTGAGCTTGTGGCTCTTTTCCCGAGGATGCGACTGGATTTAAAAAGGTTACTTATCATAGGTTAATTTTTCTTGATGTCTTTTAAGTATATTTTAAGCGTATAGGAGTAGGTAGTACAAACATGCACGTAGCATGTATATCAACTTGATAAGAGTTAACTTGTGAAAGTTTGTAGAATCTTGTGTGGTATGCTAGGTGTATAGGCTAAGGGTGCTAGCTAATGAAAGTAGAAAATGGGGGATAACTTTCAAGAGTGATGACTACAAGAAAGATTTTTCTACTAGCGTTTATAGTATGAACCTTACAACAAGAGAGCGAGATACTAAACAGTTCAGCATTTTGTTTCATAATAATTATGTAGTGCCCTCTCAGAGCCATTTTAATTACCGTGTGGCAAGATAAACACTTAAGATAACTCCATTACCACAACTTTCTTCTCCTTAGGAAAATTAAAAGTGAAAACTTAATTTGTCACTTTTTAAAACCGATTATAATTCTTGGTGATGATGATTTGATAAAGTTTTATTTTTATTAATTTAAATACACACTACACACACGTTCTACTAGCTTTATTTGACTTTCTCTGGGTAGACGAAGCTGGAATGAAATTTTCAGGAAAGGATAGTGATTTTTTTCTGTATGATATGAAAAATAAAAGTTACTTAACTGCAGGCGATGAAGTAGTGTAAAGTGCAAAGTTGCTTTATGTCGTATACAATGAGGGGTACTGTGCAACATGTGTAATTTTTTCAAAATAAGAATCATTTTACAAAACAGAGAAAGAAAGTAAAGCACTCATAGTTTTTTTTAAATATTCAATTTGTCGCGTCAAAATAACGAATTTTTACAAATTGCAGACAGCCCAACAAAATCATTTTACACATTTCCCAATATTGATTTCATCTGGAGAAACTCCAAGTACATACATTCAAACTTGTCATGCTGAACTCCCCCAGCCCCCATATTGTTTTTCTTCCTATAAATTTACTTTTTCTCTCCCACACACTTTTCCAGTTGTTGATTTTACGTCTATTATAACATTTTTTTGGTTCCATGTGTGAGTTTAGCCCTGACCGTTATGAAGATTTTTTTAAATATTCAATTTGTCGCGTCAAAATAACGAATTTTTACAAATTGCAGACAGCCCAACAAAATCATTTTACACATTTCCCAATATTGATTTCATCTGGAGAAACTCCAAGCACATTCAAACTTGTCATACTGAACTCCCCCAGCCCCCATATTGTTTTTTTCCTATAAATTTTTTCCTATAAACCTTCCTATAAATTTACTTTTTCTCTCCCACACACTTTTCCAGTTGTTGAT
This sequence comes from Homidia socia, assembly GCA_036850745.1. NCBI lineage: Eukaryota > Metazoa > Arthropoda > Collembola > Entomobryomorpha > Entomobryidae > Homidia > Homidia socia. The sequence goes on from JAANSP010003981.1 coordinate 8,166, forward strand.
TTTACGTCTATTATAACATTTTTTTGGTTCCATGTGTGAGTTTAGCCCTGACCGTTATGAAGGTTGAAAAATTCTCATACTAAAAAATCATAAGAAGAGACAGATAGAACAAGTGAGAAAGATTGAGAAAAAAACCATATTGGTTTAAGTTGTCTCATGAGGATAAAAAATAATTGATTAGTGGAGGTGCAATCCGTCATGATGAAAGCTATAGACCAACACTAGAGCTGCTCACACGACTCGTATTGATTTTTAAGACGACCAACCCTACCAGTTATGGTGATTGCAATGAAATATTTTTTTTCTTCAACGGTTACCAATGGACCAACTTATCATCACTCACTATGGCATGCCATGATGGTGCTCGCTCTCGCTAGTAACAACAGTGTAATAAGATTGCTATTTAAGTTCGCAAAGAAATGTTGAAAGTGCTTCTTGCGTGCACATACAGATGACCATAATGATGAGTTGCGTACAAATGTACAAACGTTGAACGATCCCGAACGAATGACACTCATACCTACGCTCTCTTTCCTGTTGGAGAAAATGACATTCATATCATCATATCATATCCCATCCACTTATTTATATCACCTTACACTGCTCATTTTCTTTCGTCACCTTTTATTAATCTCTAGTCGGTCGGTGTAGCGATGGAGAAAATCCTCGACGAGAAAATGTAAGAAATATGACGGAGATAAATCCATTTCAAATAATTTTCCCCATCATCCTTTTGGGACAAAGATCCAATAAATATTTATAAGTTATATAAGTAGTAGCTCATTTTCAACAGTTTCTTTGATGGTATTTTCTATCATTGCAATTTCATGCCCCTTGATATTGGTGTCATCATCACCATATCGCATCCGGTATTGGCGGCATAAGTTCTTGTTATATGAAGTTGCATTTCGTAAAGATGAGGTGGTGGAACATGTTGCAATAATATTTTTAAATGACTACGCATATAATTTAAGTAAAAGAAAAAAACTAAAATATTGAAATAAAATAAAAAGTAGAAATATTATTTAATCATTTTAGGAGAAAAACCATACAAAATGCATAATCTCAGATCTCATGCAGCATCTCAGATATAGGATATTCATTGCCTTATTTAGTTAAAATTTTCAGTATCATAAGCACCAGGATAAAATGGCTTCAAAGTTCTCTTTAAAAAATCAAACATTCATTACAAGGTAATAATACCTTAAACTTTCTTATAACCACGTGGGTCGGTGATGTCTGGAGAGACTTCCCGTTCCCGTTTCCCTGGGAGTTTCGGCTTCAATTCGTCCTTTTCTCCGGCCTTTAAATTCGAATTAGTTTCGGTTTGAGATTTAGCGAGAACGCCATTTTGTTTCGTGGCAAGTTTCGGCTCCGATTCGTCATTTTTTTCAGTTTTTGAATTAGTAGCGTTAGTTTCGGATCGAGATTCAATGGGAAGCTTACTAACGTCCACGACTTCCCCGTTCTTTTCTTCTATTTTTGAATTAGTAGCGTTAGCTTTGGATGGAGATTCAATGGGAAGCTTAAGCTTACTAACGTCCACGATTTCCCCGTTATTTTCTTCTATTTTTGAATTAGTAGCGTTAGCTTTGGATGGAGATTCAATGGGAAGCTTAAGCTTACTAACGTCCACGATTTCCCCGTTCTTTTCTTCTGTTTTTGAATTAGCGGAAGGAGTTTCTTCACTTGGAAAAGTAATGGGAAATCTATTACCGGACACGTCAAAAAATCTACGACGAAAAAATGGCTTCTGAATTGCAGGTTTTGGAATAAGAACAGCTTGTGGATCAGGTGGAGTTGGTTTAACAGGTTCAATTTGCCGAACAGGTGGAGTATTTGGAACAGGTGGAGTTTGCTGTATAGGTGGAGTCCTTGGGACAGTTGGAGTCTGCTGAATAGATGGAATTTGTTGCAAAGGTCCAGTTTGTTTAACAGGTTCAGTTGGTTCGTCAGTTTTAGCTGGATCAATAGATTTAGCTGGCTCAACAGGTTTGGCTGCCGCAACAGGTTCAGTTAGTTTAACAGGTTCGATTGGTTCATCTGGCTCAACAGGTTCAGTTAGTTTAACAGGTTCGATTGGTTCATCTGGCAAAACAGGTTCAGTTAGTTTAACAGGTTCGATTGGTTCATCTGGCTCAACAGGTTCAGTTAGTTTAACAGGTTCGATTGGTTCATCTGGCTCAACATGTTCTGTCGGTTTAACAGGTTCAGTTGGTTCGTCTATTTCATCTGGCTCAACAGGTTCAATTAGTTTAACAGGTTCGATTGGTTCACCTGGCTCAACATGTTCAGTTCCTTTAACAGGTTCGATTGGTTCACCTGGCTCAACATGTTCAGTTCCTTTAACAGGTTCAGTTGGTTCGTCAATTTCAGCTGGATCAATAGGTTCAGCTGGCTCAACATGTTCAGTTCCTTTAACAGGTTCAATTGGTTCAACAAGTTCAGTTGGTTCAACAAGTTGAGATGGGTCAACATCGTTTTTTATGATGATTAAGTCAAACATGCA
>JAANSP010003982.1:0-10674 GCA_036850745.1 Homidia socia
AAGTTTAAACCAGATATTGATTTTGGTAAGCATGCTTTGCATATCACTGATAATAACGTGCCTCTACTACCATTAAAACCTTCTCTAGTTCCCTCGGAACGAAATCAAAATCTAAATAACGCAGCTATGAGTAAAACCTTTAATATGTCACTACCAAGTAATAAAATTACGGAAGAGCAGGAAAAGGAACATCAAAATACCAATATTTTTTCAACACCAATCTCTTTGTACTCACGAGGTACGATTACGCTTCCATCTAATACGGTCACATTTGTTCCTCTATGTGTTCCTGATAATTTACATTCTTTGAATATTGTTCAATCTTGTGACCTATCAGCTATTAGTAATCATATTTTAATTCCAGATATTTTGCTTCGTAAGGAATATGCTTCAAAATTCCACCTGCCAATTTTTAATATTCATTCTGAAACACTTACAATACCAAGTAAAATGGGATTAGTAGCCATATTTAAATTTGATGAGCTAGATGTGGAGGAAACCACTTGTAGTGCCAGTAATTCTTTAACAACTTTTAATTTGACTTCTGACGAGGAGCATTTAAAGAAAATTTTATCAAGAGTTCATCGATCCGCAAAACCATATGATAGGGAACGAATGATTAATCTCCTGAAACAGTACCCTGATGTTTTCGCGAAACCAGGAGAAATCGGTTACATAAATTGCTATAAGCATGTTATTAAATTAGTAGACGGTGCAAAACCTGTTAGAAAAGCACCATATCGCAAACCACCTCATTTAGAGGAATTTGAATCAAAGAAAGTAAAAGAATTATTAGAAAAAGGCATTATTCAACCATCCTTTTCTGATTGGGGTGCTGGGGTTGTAATAGTAGAACAAGGACATAAAACAGGGCAAGGCAAAGAACCACGACTAGCAATAGATTATCGTCCGTTAAATAAGGTCACAATTAAAGATTCTTATTATATTGGGAATATTCAAAATTATTTTGATTGGATTGGGAGACGATCCAACTATTTATCTCTAATGGATTGTTGTAAAGGATTTTGGTCTTTGCCTTTGGACGAAGACTCCATTCCTTTAACGGCTTTTATTACTCGTGATGGTTTGTATGAATGGCTAATGCTTCCTTTAGGTGTATGTAATGGTAGTGCGGCATTTTCAAGAGCAATGGCAATTATTTTGTGTGACATGCTGTGGAAGAATTGTCTTAATTTTATTGATGACACAATTTTTGCTGATAAAACAATACACATGCATTTAAATAATATAGAAATGGCTCTCCAGCGATTTAGAAAACATGGGGTAAAAATTTCAATTGACAAATCAGAATTTCTTAGCCCAAAACTTAAAATTTTGGGACATTACATTTCCAAGGACGGTCTGGAGCCAGACTACGAAAAACTCAAACCTATTCTCGAGATTTCACCTCCCAAAAATACAAAAGAATTAGCAACATTTTTAGGATCAGCTGGGTACTTTAGGAAATTCATCAAAGGTTATGCCGATATAGCCAATCCATTGATAAAATTAATGAGAAAGGGAATCAAATTTGAATGGAAAGAAGAACAAGAACTAGCCTTTACGCGGTTAAAACAGCTACTCACCGAACCTCCAATATTGTCATTTTTTAATCCTGATCGTGAAATTCGAATTTACACCGATGCTAGCCAAATTGGAATTTCCGGTTGTCTCCTTCAACCAGATGAATTTGGACGAGAACATGCAGTAGCATATACCAGTAAATCATTAAATGAATGTCAACAAAGATATTCAGTTACAGCTAGGGAAATGTTTGCAATATACCATTCATTAAAAACTTTTCATCCCTACATTGCAGGACAACATTTTAAATTATATACAGATCACCAACCCATTGTAGGTATGAAGTTTGCATCTAAAACGGAAAGAATAGCTAATAGACTTGCTGCATGGGCGTTGTTCCTACAAGAACATGATTGCGAGATAATTTATAATAAGGCAGCCACCAATAAATTAGCAGATGGATTGTCTAGACTGCCACTACCAGAAATGGTTTCTGATATAGACGAAATCTCTTTAACGATAGATTTAGATACATTGCATGAATTACAACAACACGATTTGGAATGTTCCAGTATTATTTCATCCCTTGACAAAGTTCCTTTTAAAAATAGGTTCATTGTCAAAAACAAAGTATTATATAATATATCTCTGGGGTATCCACGACCCGTTATTCCTTTTATATTACGAAAAGATATACTTACCGACATTCACAGCATTCCCATTTCAGCTCATTTAGGATTTTCTAGAAGTTTTGATAAACTCTCAATTCGATATTATTGGAAAACAATGAAATCTGATTTATACAATTTTATTGATTCATGTGAATCGTGTTTAGCAAATAAACGTCATTATGGCAAAATATATGGGCTTTTACACCCTATGCCAGTTCCTGATAGATGTTTTGAAGTCGTCTCAACGGACGTCTTAGGCCCACTTCCAACAACCAAATCTGAAAATAAGTACATTGTCAATGCAGTTTGTCATTTTTCTAAGTGGATAGAAGTAAAAGCTATTCCCGATCAGACTGCAGAAACAATAGCAAAATTTTTAGAAGAATGTATCTTTACACGACACGGGTGCCCTAAAATTCTTCTTTCGGATAATGGTCCTTCGTATATATCTAAACTTCTGAAAACTCATACCGAAATGTATGGGGTAAGGCAAAAGTTCATTACTTATTATAATTCGAAATCCAATGGGGCATCTGAACGCATCAATCAAACCATTTCCAAGATGTTGTCCCACTATGTGAACACTTTACATGATGATTGGGACAAGTATTTGCACCAAGTACAGTGGGCATATAATTCCACTAAGCAGGATTCGGCCAAATATAGTCCTTATGAAATATTATATGGACAAATCCCTAATTTTCCACATCAGCTAGTTGATGTTAATATACGTTCAAAAGATATACAGGAAATTCGGGACAACGTGCGAAAATTTTTGCAAGCTGCGAAAGCACGGTACAAGGAACGACTAGATAGATATCGTAAAACTATTTCTTTTAAAATTGGGGATGTTGTTATGTTAAAGTATCCTCGACTTACTGAGTTAGGACAGAGCAGGAAATTCTTACCTTATTATATAGGGAAGCATGAAATTATAAACCAAATCAATGATTTGGCATACACAGTAAAATGTCTCCATACGGGACGCATCATAAAAACGCATGTAGAAAGAATAAAATTATTAAAAGAATTTACTCTACAGAATGATGAGGATGTTCTACAATATGTTAGTTTAAATGAATTTCGCAATCAATTGGCACTTCATGATCAAATATATCCCCAAATTATTAAATTGGAAATCCTTCCTCTTACTGAAACCATATACTGTAGTCAGTATCTTCCATTTATGATTTATTTGAATAATTTACCGGATGACATTGTACCTACTTTGCAATCGAATCCTCAAATTAAAACAATAATTATTTTAGAAAAAGTAGATTCTTTTCCAATTGTTTTTGCACCTACTAGTAAGCTTGGACCAATTCCAATTTTTAAACCTAAAAAAATAAATATTTTTCAATTTCACGATTTATATATCTTGGATAACTATTTTACACTTATAAAATACATGAAAACCACACCTGTTATGATTGTTGGCAATAACAAATCTGTTTTTCTACTTCATCTACTTATACTGTTTTCTAAAACGCTTCATTTATATCCAAATCTCTTTACTTTATTAATCGAGCTCTTTCAGTATTGTCCTTTTCAAGAAAAAGACGTAAATAAGGTGTTTACTAATTTATCCGCTTCCTTCACAACGACAGAATATCTCATCTGCGACGAGGACGATCCCGTTCTACGATGTCGCCGCCCAGGACTCGACCCAGGTCTCGACACCCCACTCCGACGTTCCACCAGGGTCCGAAAGAAGCCCGACTGGTACAGGCCAACCCACAAGTTTGTCTAAGTCTTCACCTTTTCTTCATTTTTTTATTCTTCCTACCTATGACATTTGGACAAGTTTTACTCCCGATTTATGATGACGATAACGAAGCTGCATTACTCCAACTCAACAAAAACCTTTTGACTAGAAATCACAATAAATCTTCACTGACTACAACTAGTGACCTTTTAAAAACGATTGCTTCAATTAATGACACAAATATTCAGGCAGATGAAGCAACTTCTACGTTAGAAGACATTTTAGTAGACCATCTCCTTAGATTAGCTTTTGACTATAATTTCGTCAACACACTCACTGATGAAATTTCACTAGGCAAGAATGATAAACTAACACCTGGGTTACAATCACAACTCAGGAATGTTTTTAAAATTAAACTCAGAGATGAGGAATTTTCCCTCTCTGTATTCAAACAAACAATTTCACCAGACAAACGGTATGAGATAGATAGAGCCGTAGACAAAATTACCGAAAATGAGACTTACATGAATGGTTGGCTCAATGTGGCCCAAAAACTTATTGATTCCACGATGGTAAACACGAGTACTACCTCCAATCTTACTAGTATGATAGAAACCAAACCAAATATGACACTAACCCGTACATCCGGGAGTCCGGTAACTAGCAAGCTTACAGCTGAAGAATTTTCTAACTCCCACCCGGTTTATAAACACCTTCATAGTATGGGTAGGAAATCGACCCCATTATATTTTTGTAGGGCTCCTACCGAAGGTATTTTATACCAGCTCCCCAAGCCTCTTATATGTCCTTTAGTTAATACCGATTCTCCTTCTAAAACGGTAGAGATCACTTTATGGTTTCCCCAGGTTACTAACATGCAAATTGATGGTTTTGAGTGTTGGAAGCAGGAAAATTATGCCTCTAAAACTGTTTATTTCTTTGGTGCGCAGACATATAATAAGTGGCACAAACGCATGACTGTGTCTGCTGCAGAATGCCGGCAAATGGTAAAGAACTTTAAAGCTCCAGATGGTACCCCATTAGTGATGATAAGTCAGGGCATTTTTTCTACCAATAAAACTAGACAGGTAGAGTACAAATGGACAGGTACTCATGTAGATCACGTTGTCGATTATTACTTTTGTATTGCGAGACTTAGTGTCTCTAATCATGATGGAAGCATAATTTCCATGTTAAATTTAATTGATACATGTCACTACAAAAAGGGATGTTGTGATATGACTGACGGAGTAGTAATATGGGAACCAAGAGACGTTCAAAATATTTGTAGATTGGTGAAATCCCATAATGCTACTTGTCTGCTTACTGACTCACGAATTACCTGTCCGCAACAAACACTGTCGATTACAGGTTTATCTACGTATACATTTTGTGGTCTATCATTGGGGTATAGCTCACAAGGTCTAATTTATACACAGAATAAACTTAATGCCATTTCTTCCGAAATAGCAACAACAAAAATGCTGGAAGATATAGTTAACAAAAATCAAACGAAAAGAAATAAGCGTAGGAGTAGTTTTGAAGAATTTATGCTAATGGTTAGGCAAAAGCCTGACTCACAAATAAATGGAGAACTACAGTTTCTCCATGATATCTTAAGAGCAAACATTACGTATGCCATCCAAAACTTACACAGAGAAATATGTAAAGCAAATCAGGTACAGCTAGAATTACTTCGTGCTTTGGCGGAAGCAGGTCAATCTACGTTAATGACAAGGGCTTTACTCCAAGACCGTCGGTATAGGAGTGTTATAACAGGCGATGTTATCAGCGTATATTTGTGTGACGAGATATACGAATATCAATTTCTCCATAAAGAGGAGGATTTCTGTTATTCTGAATATCCAATCAAATATGTGCATGAATCTAAAAATAAGTCAGGTTATCTGGAGGGATTATCCCATGAAATAAAACATTCTCCCACCGTGGTTACATGTCCATCCCCTCCGTTTGTATTTGATACTGGTACCAATTTTATTAACTTAGGAAATAGAACTGCCTTAAAAGATTTAGCAATATTACCTACACCACATATTGAAAGTTATAATGTTAGGATGCCCGATATAACGTTCAACTCCCGTGGTATTTATTCTTACGACGAAACGTCGGGACAGGAATCACTTCGAGATCTCTTTCGCCAGGCTAGTAAGCGTAGGCAGGTTGATGAAATAATTAAAAAAATGACTAATGGTGAAGAATTAGCGGATAAGGAAAATTTAATATTTTACCGTATTTTTAGTTACATCATTGATCCTTTTAAGCATTACTTAGGTATTATTGGATCCTCTCTTATTTCTCTCGTGGCCACGATTCTCTTTCTTTACCTACTTATTAAGTTCAAATTTTGTTTTCCTTTGTGTAAAAAGTGTTGTAAAAAGACTAATAAGAGCAAAAATGATGTGGAACTAAATTATGTTAATGTTACTACTTTAAGAACTAACAATAAGACTACGCAGACAGAATTACCAGCAACAAACCCCTACCAACTAATCCCACCGACCACAATCTACCCTACTCTACCGTCAGCACCACCTCCACCACACTTCAACTTGACTCCAGCACACCAACCACTTCTTCCTGCAACTTCAGCTCTTCCAGTTTTCCCACATGAAACCCTGGCAAAACTTAAACGTATTCACTAATTGTTTTCCAGGTCCCCCACCCCCCTCAACTACAACATTCTGTTATTCCTGCAAATACTCATTCAGGGAAGTTCACCAAGTCTGGGCGACATAATTTCTATCGAACCAAGCGGAGGGCCTTAAAACGACAGAATGAATTACATAACGTTGAGAATAATTTACTACATATACCCTATGAAGGTTGTAAGGCTGATTGCTTTGATTATGTTAACACTGGTAAACTTGTACATAATTGTAGATGTCTTGATAAATTACATGCTAACTTAACACGTAAGAAGAAATATAAAATAATCAAACAAAATAATCTTTTTGCTAATTGTAAAATAAAAGTAAAAACACCTACTATGGTAAAACCAGATAAACAAAAACCTGTAAGTCCAGGTCCATTTAAAAAACTTTTTAAGAATTCAATGTCATTAAAAAATAATAAATCTATGTCTTCTCTGGATAAACTTAAGATTGATATTCCTAAACCTAATAAAAATTTAAGCTTATCTGATGTATATACTTTAGAACTTGTTCCCGTGGAACAGCCAACTGAAAGTATTCAAAAAACCAATGTTTTGTTTAATATATTACAAACTGGGCGCACGTATACACTAGAAGATATTTTAACGCCAGATTAAATAAATAAACAATACAGAGGAAAAATATGTTATACACCAACTGAAATTATTCAAAAAACCAATGTTTTGTTTAATATATTACAAACTGGGCGCACGTATACACTAGAAGATATTTTAACGCCAGATTAAATAAATAAACAATACAGAGAAAAAATATGTTATACAACGTGTTAAATGTAATGATGTTGCAAAATGTTTAATGATATGAAAAATAATTGTTGTAAATGTAATGCTGTTGAAAAATGTTTGATGAATGTGAAAAAGAAATGTGTGTTAAAAGTAATGATGTTGCAGAATGTATAATGAATTAACTGAGTTTTTTAAGGATTATGATTATAGAATGATGAAGTGAATGATGATTAAAATTTGTTCGACAGTGATTATGAAGAATAACTTGTTTGATGAATTAATGAAAGTTTGAGCCAATCAATATTAATGAATGAGAATTTTGAATTGAAATGAAATGTAATGCGTTTTATCAACTAGGAAGTTGATTTTGGCCAAGTGGGAGATATGTTATAATATGATATGGAGAGAAGAAGGAGATTTTGGGGTAAGATGTGACAAAACCGTAAAGATGTCACATGAGACAATAAAAATTAAGTACTCTGTGGTACCCTTATTTTTTAGAAAGTGAAGATACAAGGTCACAGGACAAACCGGTTCAAACTGGATCTTGTACCTTTATTTGTAAAAAGGGTAAAACATATTTTTCAAGTAAAAATATAACTATAGTTTTATTACTATAAGCCTTAAATCTTAATGTAAAAAAATAATAATAAAAAGTTTCCATTTCTTTACCTATGTATTTTTATATGACTTAAATGGCTGCTGACTAACTAATAAGAAAAAGGTCAGGAATTTGTAAAAGTTATAAGAATTAGGCTCTCAGGAGAAATCCTGGAGAGGTATATAAGAAGTCCGAGAGAAGCAGAGGGGGATCAGAAGTGTTCCTGTTTTTACTGGTAACGCTCTGTTCTCTTGATTTTTGTTCCAGCAAAAACTGGTAACAATTCAAGCCTTTTTCTGCTGATGTTCCAGTACTCTGGTAACGTCGCAGCTTCATTGATAAGTAGGGATTTCATTAAAAGGGGTGTATTGAGAAAATCGGTACAAAACCGAATTTCACGATTCTTTTATAATTTTTGTTGTTCCATTTACATTTGTGTTCTTTTCTGACGATACGGGTTCGGTGGGTTATTGTTGTCAGGCTAGGAGTTATATTATTGGTTAAGTAAGTTTAAATAATATATACTTAGGTATAACCATAGTATGTAAGTTATAGCTTTAAGAAAATAGATACATACATAACAAAACATAAGAATCAAAGGAGAAGCATTTTTTTAATTGAATAAATTCTTATTATTCTTGATTCTTTATTTTCAAACCTTTTAGCTTGCACATTTTATTTTGTTTCAACCATCCTCATTTTCCCTGATACGTCCCAACCGACAGTAACATTTGGCGCCCTGACTATTTAACCCGGCTTAAAGGTATTTATTTGTTTTTTAATATCTGACTTTCATAATATTTCCTCATGCCTCCTATAACCTTTGTTTTAACTCAAGTAGATATTTTCATTATTATTATATTTTCCTTCTTCCTTTCCGTTTTGACCCATTTTCTCATCATTTTTTTCTCATTAGGGGTTCTGCCGAAATTTATTTAGGGGTCAATAAAATGTTTTTTAATCATATGGCACAACCAAAAAAAGCTGACCCTCTAAAAAATATTTTTTTAAAGCCTAACAATAAAATATTGGCCTTTACTGCATCCCAAATATTTCTCTTATTATTTCCAAGTTTTCTACGTAAAATCATTTTTGTGTTGCTCAAGACAAAAAAGGCACAAGGCTAGGATTTTTGTCCTGATAGCTGAAGTAAAAAGAAAACCATGATAGGGGCAATAAACAAATTTTTTTTCCTCCTTCCATAAATTTTTTTTCTCTCTTTGAAATGTTGTAGATGCAAAACGAAGTCACTGTATCTATGTCAACCAAGCATCAGACAACTGAAGAGAACCCTTTTCCTCCTTTTCCATCACCGCCTCCACTACAAGATTTTGAAAACAGAAGCCCAGATACTCGTTTTTTTCTGGAATTTAGTGATAATCCTACTCCTACGGTTTATGACCTCAATAGATTTTTCTCAAAATTCGAGGAAAGTTTTTCACACGATCATTCTGATCTTTTAAAAATATATCTCCCACGTGGTTATCATTTCATAATAGATGCAGTGCTCAATAAACAAAACCTTTGTTTTGAAGCAGACAATATTTCTACATATTTGATCATAAAAAACCGCATAATAGAACAAGTAGAAAAAGAAGCACAGGTAGCTCTGGTTGGAGATTCTCCTGTTAGTCCTATAAGTAGTACGGAAAATTTTTCCATTGAAGAACAACATAGTTCTATTTCAAATGAAGATGAGATTGAGCATGATACCGCCGACAATACATCACAAATTAGTACTTCCACTGTATCATTCCCACTTGCAGACATAGACGAGCATACTAGTGTAAATGATATTAGGAATTTTTTCTCAGCATATGAAAAAAAAGGTTTCTTTTCTGGGCAATAAACATAAAATTCTTAAACTCCCAGCGCACTTATCTGATGCCTACGGTACCATCTATTTTATGACATTGAAAGAATTCCAAGTTTTGGTAGATAAACATTGTAGTCGGGAATTGTTTCAAATTATACGAGATAGAATAATTGCTTATGCTACCACGCTTCAAGTAAATAGATATGAAAAGCTCTATCATTAAAGATGGGCAAACATTGAGATCATCATGTTAGACTTATAGTTATTTTTTCGTATTCTGAAACTGGGAAACAAAATAAAATTATCTTGTATTCTCCTGCATTTACAAATACTTGTTAGGCAATCTGCTATCATAATTATCAAATGATACGAATAAAGATTACTTCATTTTTACGACTTTACAAAGTTGGCAATTTTTACCTTTGGCTTAGAAAAACATTAAACTAAATACTCTATACCCATTTGAAATGTACTAGAAAAGGTAATCATTTTTCTATACTGCAAAAGTTGAAGTTTGATTATTTAGTTTAATCGTCACATTGTTTAGGATAGTAATCTAATCAATATAGTAAACATTAAATATATCTGTAAATTTTAATTATTTACTCAATATCTATACACAATTTTACCAAGATATGTAATTCACAATAATTTTTATATGGTTCATACATTTTTTTAAACAGAAGAAAATAAAAAAAAACCTAATGGATAATGTATAGTTTAGTAAACGTGTCGTTTCCCCCTGATTTTGTACTTAATGTGTTGATTTCTCTCTGAACGATAATCAATAAATGACAACTTTTTATAATAACTTAACCTAACCATGATTTTCCTAGTATTCGCGTATGTACACCACTGGTTGTATTACCCGTAACAACCACACTTCACTCACCAATGTTTTGTTGAGATTACCTTTTAAATGATACTTACAAAAAAAAA
>JAANSP010003983.1:0-10673 GCA_036850745.1 Homidia socia
AATTTGAAAAGAAAAAAGATGACGCAGGCAGGCTATTATAATGCCACGCTGTCTCTGCTGGTAATAATGAATTAGTCTTTCTATTACGCATGATGCGATTCATTTTCTTGCATATAGTTATGCAGTCTATATGTATATATCTTTAAATGCAAATTTATTTCGCCTCTTTTGTCTATGTAGCTGTTTAACAAAGACAGCCTTGGTTTATGAAATAAATGCAAGTTTGCTCTTTTTTGGCGGTATAATAATGGTTTAAAAGGAAAAGGATTCATTTTAAAGTGGAAAAGTTCTGTGTGAAATAAAACAAGAATAGAAAAGGAAAAAGAAAATAGAAAAGGGCAAAGCGATTTTCAATCCTTTATTCTTTAATTACAGATTTTTAAACTATTGTGTATTAACATGCAGTGATATCGGTTTTAATCTTAAGGAATAGATAAATTTTGGAATGAAAACTGAAAATATTTTATTTTTGAAATGACAGTGCATTAAATTGTTGAAATCAGCAAAACCAAGCCATTTATTTATTTTAAGTGAAATCTAACACCAGTTACGGCGTGATAAATACGTCGATTGTTATTATTTTTAACCGATTCCAGTTTTTACTTATTCGAAGGTCAGAAAATCACTACTTAATACTGAATTTCTACTGCTCGTCTCAAATGAATTAAACTTTATTTCTCATTTCTTTTCTTTCATTTCTCAAAATTTTTCAATTATCATTTTTATCTACTCTATCATCAGCAGTTTTTATCAAAGTACCCCTTCCACCACCTTTCTAATACCTTGTGTTTGCTCTACTTAACTTTTTCATTCAAAATTCCTTCTGCTTTTTTTCAATATCTAAACCCCATCTAAATGTGAAACTCTCACGAATGAATAGCTGCACCCATCTAAAGTTATATAAAGTTTCAGCCAGAAAACACCACGATACAGTGCATATTTTCGTGTCAAAAACTTTCTTTTGTGATTTAATCCAGATACCGATCCTTTTATAATAGCAGTTGCACAACAAAACACCAAAATTTCCTTCTCTACTGAACTTTTTCATTCCAAGTTCCTTCTGCTTTTTTCAATATCTAAACCCCATCTAAATGTGAAACTCTCATGAATGAATAGCTACACTCATCTAAATTACGTTATATAAAGTCTCAGACCACGATACAGTGCATTTTCGTGTCACCAGATACCGATCCTTTTATAATATATCAGTTGCACAACAAAACACCAAACAACGACCAACAATGTGCACACGTGCATTTATAAAATTTGTGTATTACATAACCTCACGAAATATCGGTAAATTGCATTCATCTCACTTTTATTTACATGCAAGTTTTCGGTCGCTGCTGCTACTACTACGATGCTTTTTTATAGTCTGACAGAGAAGAATTATTGTTATGAGATAAGAGATCTGTAAAAAAGCCTATATTCATACATTTTACATGGCAGTGCACAGTCATAATATCCCGTGTGTACTCACTGACATCATGTGAGCTCAGCAGCTCATGTTCTGCACTTTATTGTGTTTTTGTTTGTGTGCATGTAATTCATGTAATCCACTATAAATTCATCGAGAGAAAACGGTAAATCACTTGAATTTCACTGCTTTTGTAACGTAAAAGGTACTTTAGGGAAAAGTGAAAAAAATGCATAAAAATGTGAAAGTGTAAAAGAACACGTTGATCAACAGCATAGTAGCTTGTTCCAAAATAAACTGCAACACCAAAAGTACATAAGTGTACATTATGGCTGCTATTGTGTTTTCCTCAGCAAGTAGTTTTCACAGCGGAGTAAAAACTGAAAACCCGGAAGAAAACATAAATGAGTTTTTTCTCTTGCTTATAATATCTTAAGAGAGAATAAAAGGTACTTTAGGGAAAAGTGAAAAAAATGCATAAAAATGTGAAAGTGTAAAAGAACACGTTGATCAACAGCATAGTAGCTTGTTACAAAATAAACTGCAACGCCAAAAGTACATACATATGTGTTTTCCCCAGCAAGTAGTTTTCACAGCGGAGTAAAAACTGAAAACCCGGAAGAAAACATAAATGAGTTTTTTTCTCTTGCTTATAATATCTTAAGAGAGAAAAGTCAATATCTCCGAAAGTACATTTTTATCTCATCCAAAAAATCAGCAATATTCATCCTGAATTGTTAACGAATATTTTGTATTTTTTGTGCCGTTATGCGTACAGCAAGAAACACACAGCTATATACAGATACACCAAGGAGTACCTTTGTGTAATACTCCATACATCAGATTTTATGGTTAAAATGGAAGACAAGGGGGAAAATATAAGTTTTTTGTTAAATTTCCTTGTGCCTTTCTTGCTCGCCCAATGGGAAAGCTTACACCCATTATTCTGTACGCCTGCATTATAAATAAAATAGAATGGAGAAAACTTTGCTCCATTACTGCTACCACTAGTATAGCACCAGCAGTTAAGCTAAACGGGGGTAAAAAGCAGTAGGTAGTAGCATCACCCCAAAAAAGACAACAGATCAATGAAAATGTAAAAGAAAAAGGAGAAATAAAAAAGATAGGTATGCGAGTATAGATTGTCTAGGGAAAAAGGAAGATACATGATTGTCAAGTGTATAGAGAAAAAAGAAGAAAAAATGAGAGATGCATCATGAACAAAATAGGTACCTTTTTTCCTTCTTCTTCTTTATGATAGTGGTGCGGTGATGATGATGATGACAATGGGAATGGGACTCCTGTACAATTTTAAGTAGGTAGCAAAGTCATCGAAACATCATCAGGCTTTTCCTTTCGTGTTTAGCTGTTTCTTGCTTGTGAGTGCGTGCACTGCATTGAGATGTATATATTTTTTGGGGAAAAGAAGAAAGAAAATAGTTCTTGTATGCGTGCGGTGCGTGGCTGCCTTTCCTTGCTGTTGTGTGATATTACCATGTGCAGTGAAGGTTGGTGTGCGTGAATTGTGAATCAAACATTTTTTCAAGAGCATTCGGATAAAAAAACTGCTGGATTCCCCCTTTTTCCTGAGAAATGAATATAAGAAGGGAAAATACACAGGAAAGCAAGCAATAGAGCACAGTGTACAGTGAGCAAAGAACAAGTGCAAGTTAGTTGGGTAAACGAGCAGCACTACAGGACTACTACAACAGCACGTTAAAGTTAAGTAACAGAGTAAAGTAAGAAGAAGAAGAAAGAAAGAAGGGGAGTTTCCCCGTTCATTTTTCTTCTCTCTCTTGGTGCACTTTACGCATTTTTGGTGGTGTTTGGTGCAGCAAGCTGGAGTAGTAGTGGTGATAGTAGAGGAGAGCAATGCAAAAACGAGCAGCACTACAGGACTACTACAACAGCACGTTAAAGTTAAGTAACAGAGTAAAGTAAGAAGAAGAAGAAAGAAAGAAGGGGAGTTTCCCCGTTCATTTTTCTTCTCTCTCTCTCTTGGTGCACTTTACGCATTTTTGGTGGTGTTTGGTGCAGCAAGCTGGAGTAGTAGTGATGGCAGAGGAGAATAAAGAGAGGAAAGCAATGCAACGGTATTACTCACCGGCACCACCACCACCACCGGTCGATAACCGTGCTTTGCATTGCTACTACCACTGTCTATATCACTATTTTATAAAAGTGAATGGGAGCGAAAAAGAAACAAAATCTCTTTAAGTGCGGATATATAACTTTTTGGATAGTTGTGTGGATTGGGATGAGTCATCGTCAGTCCCTGTGTTATTGTGTTGATCATCATCATCGTGATCATCAGAAAAACACACACACACAGGGCGAAAACGGAGTGAAGCAGATAATTGGATTCCGTTATGACACGTAGGAAAAGACAGAAAGAAAGAAAATAACTTGTGTATTCTTTCCTTCCACTGCTTCTCCAAAGCTAATGTTCACTTTTATGCACATGATGCTACTGAAGTGAGTTTACTTGAGAGAGATATATTGTAGTGTATGGCGAGGTGTATGCTATAATAAATATCAGTCAGTCAGCCGAGGAAATGGTTTCTTTGTCATTATTACCATCACACGATACCCAAAGCCCATATAAATATAGAAAGAAGTAAGCAAGCTTAAAGTTCAGTTGTGTTGCTGCTATCATCCAATCCAATACACATTTTACCAGAGAAGCAAGCAAGCAAGGCGACTAGACGAGATTGCAAAATGACACTGGGTACACACACGCCATACAATATCTGTCCTCGTCGTCGTCACTACCACCACCACTAACGCCACTGGAGAAAATGGTATCATTATCAGAGCAATGTACTCTCGCCGCGACAATGTGCAGTGGGATGGGACCTTGATGCATTATGTAATAATATGGACACCACCACCACCAACGCCACTGGAGAAAATGGTATCATTATCAGAGCAATGTACTCTCGCCGCGACAATGTGCAGTGGGATGGGACCTTGATGCATTATGTAATAATATGGAAATGTATGAATTCCACAAAATCCACAGAAATGCACACCACACGACAACATTCATAACAGTGCATTGCACTTTGCATACTACGCGCACGCACAAGGAGAAAACAAGAAGAGCAACTGCCGCACCAAAATATACCGTTCTACGTATTTTACTCGACTTGTTTTAATATGTAAGCTGTGTAAAGACTGTAAAGTAGCTGGCTTGGTGCACATATACACACACGAATAAATACATATTTTCTCAGGAAATGAAAGGTTCACCAGTGCAGCAGCAATGAGCTTTACTCATTCTCGTTTGGGCTTTTGGGGTTTTCTCCTCAACTCCCCACCACTACGCATAGTCATTAACACAACTACTGGAAAAACTGTATGGTGGATGGTGGTTTGGGTTCGAGTATACGTGATACTCTCCAGTTGTCTATTTTAACTTTCAACGAGAATGAATGACATTACTGGTGATTTTCACGGTGATGATGATAAGTTGATTTTCATTATTTCAACCTCTCTCTTTCATTTCCATTATTTCATTTAATCTGCATATTGTATACATACACAAACAAAGAGCAAAAGGGCAGCAGGCAGTCGTCGGCTTTTTTCAAGAGAAAATAATAACAATAATGACACGATGACATTTTACACGCTTCCATTTTCGTGTTTACTTTTGTTTGCAGTAGCAACAGAAGAGAAACAGTCCAAATTTCAAAATGCTTCTTGATGTTACTCCTCGTCATAATCAACATTACACTTTTTGTACGTGGCGCAAGCAAGCCACCGGCGGCATCCTACAGAGAAGCATAAAAATAAGTGGAAACAGAGGAGTAATTTGGTGTCTATTTGGTTTGATGATTGCTGCTGCTGCTGCTGTTGTGTTGTGTTGTTGAGGATGACACTGCTCTGACGTGATGACATGAGTGCTGTCGTCTGTTTTATATGTGGCTTTAGCTTTTACTGATTACACTCGTTCTTCTAGTACCTACCACCACAAATCCAGCTAGGTACAAAAAGTATTCTCATTTCTGATCCGATTCCCGATCCTCCCATTGCAAATAACACAAACTTTTTTTTACTTATGTCATGTGTACTTACCGTTTTTGTCTCCATCTTGTGTGTACATAACATGTTATGTAAAAAAAAGTTAATACAATTTGTTAGGTATTCAGTTTACATTAGTAATTTATTAGACGTTTTTGGTAGTCTTGTTTGGTTGAGGAACTGGTTTCGTTTGGATTTTTGTGGGTTTGTTTTCATACGGATTATAATAGGTACATGCATTCATTACTATTTTATGCCATGTCTCTCCAACTTATCCAATGCACAATCACAATTTTTTTTAATCTTTTATAAATATATATATATATTGCTGCTTTCATCCTTTTTTCTTCTTCCTACTCACTCACGCCTGGATCATTGGATATTCTCTGCCGGATATTGAGGTACACTGAAAGGTTTAGCAAGACGAAATAAGTTTTTGACTGGGAGCAGCAGCAGCAATAAAAACTTTCCATATGATGGTTTGCTATAATATATTATTACGCAAGTAGGTACCTAGTAGATGGGTATACAGAAAATGGAGAAAATGATGACATGATGAGATTGCCATTACCATATTGAATTGGAATATTTGTGTATATGTCTATACGCAACTTTGTTACAACTTGTCTGTCTCTGTCTCTGCTGCTGCGTTAGAGAGATATCTACGAGAGAATCCGTTGAAATTGCCTGTAATTTCCTTTAATCATAAAACCTGCCTGGATATTATTACAAAAAGTATACCTATAAGTATGTATAATAGCAATAGCCAACCATTTTGCATGATGATGATGATGCTGCTGCTGCTGCTGCTTTGCGATACCACAAGTCCCACTCATTCCTTTCTCTACAACCAACCAACGTATATGTATATTTTTTATGATTGCAAGGTGAAATATGACATGCTGTCATAAAACAGCATAAAAAAGTGAAGAGTCCGTTTGTATTCCATTTCGTATCTGCTACTCTTCTAGTTTCATTGAACTTTTTTTCTCTCTCCCTTTTTCTAAAAGTAAGTACACGCATTACCACCACCGACACGTGCAATTTGGAATTTTGCCTTTCATTCAGAAAAAAACTGCGTGCATGTGATTTTCCTAGAGTTTTTTTCTCTGATAAAAAAAAACTTGCTCCGAAAAAATGAGTTTTCCTCTCTCTCTTTCATTTTTCTATGGATAAAGCAGTATTTGCTCAGTGGGGAAAAACGATTGCAAACAAGAAAGAAAGAAATGACCTCCCATGTCTCTGGATATGGAATATGGAAGGAGGTGGCGTTAACTTGCTCTCTATTATGTCCATATCGATTTCTCTTCATTTCTATCACTCATTTTCCCCCCGCAATATTTACATTGAGGAGTGGAGAAGGATGTTGGCAAGGTTGGAACTATACACAGGGAATTTTAAGAGAAAAAAATGCATGCTATATTTTCTAACCTCATCACCGTAGTCCACCCAATTCTCCTTTATAGTCAATAGAATACTATCTTTCCGGTGAGATAATGTAAATAACATTTTTTCTTGGTAATATTGTCATCGTCATCAACCTCATAATATCCTCCTCTGTAATATGTATCTATAATATACTGTGGGTTGTTCTTTTTTATACTTGACTGCATTATTTTCTCTGCCCAAAATATACACAGCTTAATTTAAATGAATGTCTGTGAGCATTAATGTTATCGTAGTGGAACACAAAAAGGTTTTTATGAAATATTATTAAGAAGTCTGTAGACAAGTGTGCTAACAACCAACACAATCTAACCGGATATGTCCTCATATATATCAGTCAAAAATATAACAAGAATGATGACTTGAAGAAGGCATAGAAAATATTTTTAGTAAATAATTTGGTTGTGCTGCTGTTGCTGCTGCATTTTGACGTAACAGTTATGCACATGGAAAATACAAGTAGAGGAGCAGTAATGGTGGAGGAACATAAGAGGAGTAGGGAGTAGAGTAGAGTAGGGTGGAGTAGCAGCAGTGCAAGTCCATAAAAAAGTGGATGGATGGATATGAAAATATCATCCGTTCTGAAACAAGAGGGTTGGTTTGGATAACCGGATATGTCCTCATATATATCAGTCAAAAATATAACAAGAATGATGACTTGAAGAAGGCATAGAAAATATTTTAGTAAATATTTCGTTGTGCTGCTGCATTTTGACATAATAGTTATGCACATGGAAAATATAAGTAGAGAAGCAGTAATGGTGGAGGAACATAAGAGGAGCAGGGAGTAGAGTAGAGTAGGGTGGAGTAGCAGCAGTACAAGTCCATAAAAAAGTGGATGGATGGATATAAAATATCATCCGTTCTGAAACAAGAGGGTTGGTTTGGCAGCAGCAGCAAAAGATTGTAATAATAAATGTAATGTGCTTTGAATTTTTTTTCTTGTGACGACTACGACGCTCGACCATGATGATGAAGGGAAATGGAGAAGGTTTTTTTTTGAAAAAAGGGAGAGTCGAGATGTTGGAGAAAATGAGTTTGAGCTTTGAATTACTGCCTTGTTTTCTTGCATGCGATTACTTTGCTATGCTGCCTGCTTGTCTGATCCAATTTTTTTCTTTGTTGGGTTGTGCCTCTGCCACTTATTTTCTCAATTGAGTTTTTCTAATGAGATTACACACTAAATATTTATAATGTGCGTGAATATTGTGTGCCTATACAGCAACAACAGCAAAAAGTAAATGGAGGGGTTATATGCGTATGCCTTTCAAAATTAAGTTAGTTTGCATGTAAAAAATGGAATGACAAAAGTTATTATCTTTTCATCTTGTCTTGTGCTCTCCGTTGCAATATTTCTGACGGTTTCTTCCCTCCTTCTTTGGTGGGATGGCGTGGCATTACGGTCACTATCATGTTACTTGTGGTGGGAGTTGATAGGCATTTCTTGTCTTGTCTGACCACAAGTGGTAAAAGCTCCAACTTGTCGGGTCTAGGGCTCTTAATTTTTTTCCTATTTCTTTCTGTTTCTCTCCTGTTTTAGTTCACTGCTCTCTGCTGCTGTCAGTGTCATTCGATGGTAGTACTTGTTTTCGTGACTGAGTTGACAGGAGTAGTATTCACGTTGTGTGAGACGGTGAAATTAGCGAAAAAGTTGGTTGTTCCTATTCTGATTGTGACAATACAATTGGGTTATTTTTGATTGTGCAATTCTCATCAGAATGCACAATTAGCGAGAAAAAATATTTAAAAAGCTATTTGGATATTTTAATAAAATTAGAAGAGTCATATTTCTACTTGTTTGATTTTAACGTAGGTAATATTTTGTAAGCAAAATTTTTGTTTTCGCTATGTACTAGATTCCAGAATGATACTAGCGTCATCGAGTTATACATATAAATATAAAATAATTGCGTTGTGTTGTCAATAGAAGATTTTCCTAGTACTATTAATGCAGAAAATTCATTAATTGACATCTCTTTTGTTTTTAATCCCCAAACTTATCTCAAATACACAATCAAAATTTTTGGTGGCTGATTACATGAAACAAGTCATTTGATCAGGTCAGTAAAATATTCTATTTGTAGAGCACAGATGCAAATCCAGGAAATGAAACGAGGGAAAAGAAGAATTTCATACGTAACCAATATTGCCGCGAACATCTTGACCAAAAAATTTACTAATATTTATAATGGAAACTTATGTCAATCGCCTGTAGAGAAATGAATGGTGTGTGACGATGAAGAAACCAGCAAAATAAAACGAATGGAGAATCGTTTGCGAGAAAATTGTTCAACTAGAACTCTCGAACTTGCTTCAAGTTAAAAAAAAGTTGCACAAAGATCCAAAAAGTTTTTTTTTAGTTTTCTATGACTTTGCAACTTGTGCAAAAGAAAGAGGATTATTCGTTCGCTAGTACGAATTGAATAGCATGTGCCTCTAGCAGCGTCACACGAAGGATTGGGTCCTGCTACATGATTATTATGCTGGAAGTACGATAATATGAAAATGAAATTGTGTGTGGTGAAGTTTAAAGTGGATTGGGCACAGTTGGCTTGGCACAGTTGGTTGGTAGTGATTTGGCTCAGCTACAATCGCGTAGTTCTATGGTAGTCATCAAGAAAACTATTACTATTATTATTGTTCCACATGTCCACTACTAAAATGCGTTTGTCAGAATGTGCAATGGAATTTGCTACAAAACTGCGTATTCCGTGTGTAAGCAAGTGTGTTCACTTGAAGTTGAAAGTTTTCGGCAATTTAAAATGCGCAACGTGTTTTATTCCAAACTACTTTGCTGAAACCAAAAATGTTCCATTATTATCAATCCTTGCAACGTTTTATCATCACTGAAAATGGATGTTGTAGTTTCTCTTAACTCCTCTTCGATGGAATAATAAAAAACAAAATAATTATCCATTGTGGTTGTTTCAAATTTGGTGTATTTTGAGATTCATTTTCCCTGCAAATTAATTCATTTCGCTTTGATCCCAGAGCTAGGCTCTAAGCAAAAAAGCAGGTGTACATTTACAACTTTCCCCGAATACTATTTTAAATATGTACTTGTTACTCCCTTTCATTGCACTTCACATTTTTTCTCCCATTTGGCATTTGTTAATGTCTGAATATCTCTCTCTACACAGTGAATTGTGTAATATCCAACAATTATCTCTTTGACACACGCATAACTTTGATTACACATATTTACCTATCATGTCATGTGCGTGCTACTTGTAGTAGTTCTGAGGCACTGCCGTAACTACTGAAATTTGTTAAAAATTCGGAGAGGTACACATGGATATTTTAACTACGTAGTTACAACTATCACGGGCATTCAGACACAACGAATCAACCATAATAAAAAATCATAGGGTTCGTTTTTCTATCATTCCGTTTCCAAAAAGTTTGGATTCAAGCGAAAGGTTTTCTGCTCCGATATTAAAATAAAATTTTAAAATGTGCCTTGTTTGCTAATATTTTAATCTAAAATTTTGTCATTTTTGCAAAGTTAAACGTCGTTTAAAATATTTTTTAAGTTTATATTGCTCAGTCAGGGATTGAGATCGGTGCGCAATTAGGATGCAGCATAAAATTCTCTTATTGTGCAAAAATTGTAATTTTTGACGTTTTCATTAATTACCTAAAATATTACAATATGCTTTCTTTTTGTGCACATCATTCTCAGAAAAGAAAGACACTCCGAACGAATGAGTGAACTAGTATTCAAAAGCGACATAATTTTTTTTTCTTAAGTTTATATATTACCCACTGATAAAATATATATATTACG
>JAANSP010003984.1:0-10671 GCA_036850745.1 Homidia socia
ATTCTCGTGGAATTTAAAATGAATCAAAATTAAGTAAGT
The DNA here is from genome assembly GCA_036850745.1 of Homidia socia. Taxonomy (NCBI): domain Eukaryota; kingdom Metazoa; phylum Arthropoda; class Collembola; order Entomobryomorpha; family Entomobryidae; genus Homidia; species Homidia socia. The sequence goes on from JAANSP010003984.1 coordinate 40, forward strand.
ATAATATTTAAATAAATATAAAAAGATGGTTATAAAGTTGTAAAATGATTTAAATACAAAAGTGTAAATTGTATATTATATAATAATAATATAAATATATTATTTTATCAAGAATATTCTGACGTGCTCTACTGGTTGATTTAAAGCCAACTTTAACAACTTAACGTTAACTTTTTTTATTTCCGCCAAGTGTCATAGTGTCGCACACAATTTTATAAATGTATTAAGACGACTAATTATAGTCCCCAATAAAATAATTGTACACATCTCAATTACCCAAATGGTTACCATTGCATGACACGACACGACACAAGCCATTTTTATGCTCGGCTGCCCTCCACAATGACAATAATGCCTTCCTGACCAGCTTCAGCTTCAAACCCCAAAATAGGAGACACCTCGTGTTTAATTCAAAGAAACATATAATATTTAAGTAGAACGAAGAGTTAGTCTTTTAGACAGAAACTATGCATGTTGCATGTTGCAAACTTGGATTCAATATGCAACGTATGTATATACCAAGTCTTTGTTCAATTACGTTAGGATTTTGTATATGCAATTTAAATTTTCAATCTGTATCAGTGATAAACACGAGCAGTGTAAAGACATAAAGTTAAAACACCGTGTCAACTGGGTTTTTTGATCATAGTGTTTATTATTATTAGCATGCCACCTCACCTATAAGTAAAGTGTGTCAGATTCAAATTACATTTATTCAGGTATATTACCAGTTATATGTTAAAAGTGTTAATCAAGTCTGATTGTGTGCTGGCTTCTCTATAATTTTGTGCAAGAGTTAATCAACAAAACGAGGAAACATGTTTACAGCAAAGGACACGCGATTTACTTGAAAAAGGCGGAATGTGGTAAATATTATTATTATGCATAGGACATTACTGCAAGGAGCACAGTAGTAAATAGTCTGTATGGCAAGCATAGTATAAAGTCAAAAGTACTAAACCAAGCCGGTGGTACATGCATTCACACTACTACTAACTATACGAGCAAGTGCTCAAAATCGTAAATTAAATCAGTCTCAAAAAGGCTCAAATGAATACAAAATTCCATCTTACCTTTTATGGTTAATGACAGGAAGAAGTACGCACGTGAGCGTTTGTTTGTAATTCAACGCTTTGAAAGATGACAGTTTATAATGAGGAGGTTCTTTTCTAGCAATGCCGGTGGTACAACGATGTTGACATAATTAATTAATTATTAAATTAGTACACCACGGCGGCTTAAGAGTTTGAAACCCAAGCCGTTTGCAAAGTTTGCTGGTCTGAAGAATATAACAGTTTAGTTTATGTTTGTAGGTACTTATTTCCAGAGAGAGAGATGTCAATTACTCCTTGTCATCTTCCATGTACGTATCAGCAGAATTGAAAATGTTCTGCTGCTGCAGTGGTTGGAAGTACACGTGCACGTGTGCGACTTGAATGCTGATTTGTATCACAGGTCGTTAGTTCTTTAGACAGTTGATGATGAGGGCGGCAAAAATGTCACCAAATCCCTTGGAATGTTCCGTCAACTCCACAAAGCTGTTATACCTCTTTTAAGACTTAATTCAATTTCATGTTGGATTCAGATGTGTCCAGCAATATAATGGGCTTTCTATGTGATCGTAATGGGCTCTTTTGCCAACTTTTTGTCTCAAACAGAAATTGTATTCCCAAGAGCAATACGACAATGAACGAGCAAAAAGTTTTTTCTTACACTACATTACATGTATAAAGTGACATAACACACAGCAGTAATATGCGATGGTAGTCATCAACTTTTCTCTAGTTGGCGTAGATGCTAAAAATAAATCTTTCAAATCAAAAGTTTATCTCATCAAATTGTCATATTCTCGACGAAGAAAAGGAAAAGCACGGAAGATTATTGAGTGAGAGAGAGAGAAGCAGAAACTTCTCTCTACTTTCCACTTTTTGGGTGTGCGGCACCGATGGTGATATAGTATGCTCAATAAAGTTTTCCGTCTCTAAGAGCAAAATCTCTTTCGTCCTTTGCCAAAATTACATGACATAATATGACTTGTACTAGAAGAAGAAGTAGCCGAAGACAAGACAAGGTACAACTTGATTTCTTCAAGTGTGTAAATCTTATGATGTGTAGGTGGGATATATATAGGTAGGTATAATACGTTGTATAGCTCCTACCTTGAGGAATACGATGGGGATTTTGAATTTGAGTCCACTTTTTACTTTACTCCTAAACTCCTTTTTTATGTTGCCGAAGAAAAAATAAAAGTTATTCTGGTTGTTAAAATGTTTTCAGAAAGTCAAAGATGCTACCTCCTCACCGCCTCAGAGAGATTAGTTGAAATGAAATAACAGATTAGAGAATCACCAGGAGTTTATGTCAATGAAAAGGTGGTATCATGCGGAGAATGAAACAAATTTTTTATTCTGCTACCCACGGAACGTTGTCTCTTACTGAAGAGTTGAGTGAAGAAGAGAGACGTGTAGCATTAATCCAATTAGCATGGCAGGAGAAATGTGAGTTTGATTGAGTTAAGTGGCTTGACTGGACTATAGGACGCTAAATAAGCCTTCACTCTTTTTCGCGTTTTGTGGGTGTCATTAAGCAAGAATATGTACCTTGTTTTTTTCTCCAACTAATATCCACTTGTGTTTTAGTTCTCTGTTCTTTCTGACATAAGCAGCAACACAGACGAATCTGGTTTCTACTGGATTTTGTCCTTTTTACTTTGAGCTTATTTTAGCCACACTTTCTTTTTGCAGAACAATTAATAGAGAAAATTATTTAAAGAATTGCAGGGTTGTTGCATTAAATCGTTATGCAGCCACTCCCGTTAATTAGTTGGATATGTTTTAACACAAAGTGAAAGAGTAGTTGAGGTGAATGCAAAATAAAGTTTTGATATTGTTCTTATTGACTATGGGAAACTTGAGAATAAAAATACCGTTTATCATGTGTGCTTAATTAAACTTTCTCAAATCATCTCAGCGTTGCTTTTTTATTCTCGCGTGAACAGTTTGAAGTTATTAGCAAGTAATAAAAGCGTCCGATACAATAAATTGAATTACAAGTTCTCACACACAGCACAGTATAATAATAATAATATTGATGCTATATATATTTCTCTCTAATTTGTGTATTCATTCTTTCCCCTTTTGAATTTCTCTTGCTCAGTACCAGCGCTTTCATCAATACTAATTGATACCCGATGAGATTAAAGCACGTTCACGTACCGATGATAAATTATTTTTTTGCATTCATTGTATTGTCATTTCCACTCCCTCAAACAGCAACTTGTTTCATATTAAAAAACTGAACAAAGTGTTATTATACCTCTCAATAGTCTCAATGAAAATACAGCTGCCGAGAGCCAGTTGTACATCACTTGCGCTTGTTGTTGTAGTATAGGTACTCAGGGGTATGTATTTATGTATCCATCCAATTATATTGCTTGTGGCTGTGTGGTGTCAGTTGAGATTCCAACTTCCAACACGAGGACAAAGTCGGCAAAAAAGACAGACGGCGAAAGAGTAGTAGAAGACAGAACGCCAGGAACTGGAAACAGCTGAGGTTTCTCTTCTCCACTGAACTGATCCTTCTTCCTCTTCCAGAGTTTGATCGGCTCGGCAGCCTTTTTTGCTTTTGTATGGATTTTTGTGTGCGAGACCAAGTCTGTTGTTGGAGTGGACGCACAACGGCAGCAGAGAACAGAATGAGGCAAGGCAGACACTGTAACGCTGTGTTTTAGTAGTAGGGAGCCCGGAGAAATGTGTACAGGAGGAATACTGGAGTCATGTCAGCAACGGAGAAAGCATGCAGCTTGTTTTGTTGTAGGGAGACGAGGTCTACAAAGTTCTCTGCAACAACTTCAAGGCTTTTTCTCCCGTTGTCTCTATGTGCATACTTTTTGTATATGTGACAAATTCTGTCTAGCGAAAGTTGTAGTATATGTGCTGATGTTGTATGATTTTATATAGAAGGTTGCAGGGAAATTTTTTTTTTCATGAACCAAGTATGGATCTTTGTAGTGGTGGATTGTTGCTTACTTGAGTAGGTATATAGCCGTTCCAATGCGATGCATGAATTCTTCTTGTACAAGGTATGTACTACTACTACTACTTTTCTCTTCCGTCTATTTGCTTTCGTTCAATCCTTATATAAATTTCAAACCAGAATTTCTGACGGTGGTGGTGCTGGTGAGCCTTTTTTATCCGGTTTTTTCTCAACAGTTCTTTTGTGAGTGAATGAGTATCATTCACGTAGAGGTGGGTAGTAGATATGCAACTTTCCCCCTTTTATCCGCTTTTACTTTCGGCTTTTTTATGCAAAAGTGTGTATAGCTGGATTTACTTTCTCACCAACAAAACTTTGTATGCAGGCTTGTTTTTATACATACAATCTAGCTTTGCTGCTGGATATTATAGATGCCCTCCACTCAACTGTTCACTATTCACTTCAAGTTCACTACTTGTTCGTTCCCTTCTCTCTTTTCTCAGCAATATTTATCATGTGCTGTCTGTCCTGTCACGTTATTCCGAAAAGAGCAAATAGGAGAAAAAGGAAGAGAAAATCCTTTTTTTTCGGAAATATTTGGTATGAATGGAAAGCAATATAACGAGAAAACAGCACGTATAATATTTCTTGAACAGTATTACGCTCTTTTCTACAATTTAAACAAACCAGAATATCTAGGTATTTTTTTCTGATTCAACGTAAACTTGTATTTCTCCAACAGACCACTTGGCAAATTGTTTATTATCAATGTATAACGGCAAAAGTGGCAGCAACAACAAACTAATACACCTTCACTTTAAACAACATTGTTATAATATTTTTATTAAGACATTTTTTCAGGTTTTGCTGCTGCATGGCAAACCACTAAACAACAACTTCTAGTAGTACTACCACTTTTGCAATGTGTCCAAGTCAGGCATGCATCCTAAAAAAGAAAAACTAGCCAATGACAATGACGGTGCTACAGGAACACACGTTTGCCAAGAGCAGCAGCTGAACAGATACTGATAGAAAAGTAGAAAATGTCTCGTAAGGTATATCACACAAAACGCTTGCCAAGCAGAGCCACCACCACCATCACCGCAAAACGCTGTTGTTACTGTTGCCAGTGTTGCCACTGCTATAACTCTTCAGCAAACATGCATCAACGTAAAAAAAAATAGCAGCAGCAGCAAGCAGAGTCTCTCTCTCCAATTGCCTTCTGCTATATAAATAGTGTGCGGCGGTAGTGGTTGCGTTGTTTGTGAGCAGTTTTTGAATGGACGTAGTATGTCGTAGTAGTGCAAATTATCAAGTTTACTTTGTAAGATGATCGTGTTTTCAACGTCCACTACTTACTAACTACTGCCAGCAAAGTATTCACACTATTTCATAGGCAATAATAATATCAACAAAACATGTTTCATATCTTATTCCATTATGTTGCTAATAAACATTATAAAAGCGTATAATGTGTATGTAGCAGCATGCATGCTTTTAGGTGTTTTAATAGATAAAAGTAATAAAGAGACCTGTGAAAGCACACATGGCAAACTGCAATATATATGCTGAGGCATATCTTTTTTTGACATGGCATGGCACGTACAAGCACCGCAACTGATTGTTGTTGGCAGCATTGCCAGCATTGTTTTGCTTGCAACATTGATTATCTGCAAGTATAGTGTCTTTTTTTACTAATCTTGGTAATGATGAATCTTGGTAGTAATTTGCATAATAAAGTGGTGGTAAGGACGGACATTTACTGTTTGTTCTTTAGAGATATGTACATGTTCAAACACTTATTAGATTCAATTCAGTTTATGTACAGAATCTTGGTAGTAATTTGCATAATAAAGTGGTGGTAAGGACGGACATTTACTGTTTGTTCTTTAGAGATATGTACATGTTCAAACACTTATTAGATTCAATTCTAGTTTAGTTTTAAACTGTAGGCTACTGTATTGCAGAGCTGCTGCTTATTGCGTTTTTATTGAATGCATTTTTGATGAGACGATTTGAAATCCCACGTTATTGTTGACTGCAATAATAATTGCGTAGCATTTGTTTCAGCGTATGTATTTACCACAAAAAGAGCTGCTGCTTATTGTGTTTTTATTGAATGCATTTTTGATGAGACGATTTGAAATCCCACGTTATTGTTGACTGCAATAATAATTGCGTAGCATTTGTTTCAGCGTATGTATTTACCAGAAAGTAATCAAAATGTAACTCGGTGTTATTGTTGGATAGGTTGACAAAGTGACACTGTCTGCAACAATGTTAAGTATGAAGTGACTAGATTCCTTTTGAATTCATGAGTGAATGAATGCATGTAAACTACAGCATTCGTTTATAATTATTAATGAGTACTAATGTAAAAAAATGCATAGAAAAAAAAGAATTACCTGTGCTGGTAATAACTACTTACCTGAAATGCCGATTGTAAGAATTTTATGGCCTGTTTTACTACGAGTTCGAATTAATGGTTGCGAATTAATTATTTTAACAGTTCATTTTGCTCTTTATGTGAATTTATAAAAGGGTGCAACAGTAGCAACAAAACATGTTTGATAGTTAATAGAACATATTGATTTTTGAAAGCGATTTTTATTACTTTACCTATGTAGGTATGTTATTGCCAAATGAATTTACTGGTTGGTCAAAACTTCACCAACGTGGATTCTGAAGCTGGTGAGATGGTTTACCATCTGAAACCGAAACGTCAATAAATTTCATTATAGTTTTAAAATGTCTTCAAAATTCCTTATTTCTAGTATAACTTTTATTTTAATATTATAAGAACAAAAAGATCCACAGTCAACATTATAGCCACTAATTTTATTCAACTTTTGCACGTTAATTTTTTAGATCGTAAAAAATATTTCTATACACTGTTTTACATTGCTACTTCTGAAAATAAATACGATAACAAACAAATAATTTGCTTGTAAAAAATCTTTGATAATCAGAATCACATTGATAACTTTTGATGCTGTCTTGCCTGATTACGCTTTTTTTAAATTAATCAAGTGTAATAGAATGAAATTGCTTCTGGTTTACCAAGTTTAAGCATACACATTAAAAACTTGTTTCCAGTGATTTATCGTAAATTAGTTTTAAAAATAAGAAAATAATGTTGTGCATTTGGCTGATCACCTCCGAAGTCCGAATCCAAAGTAGTATTTTCAGATACAAAATGCCGATAGCTGGTAAATACCTACTTGAATTAGACAATCAAAGTTTTATTACAAAGTAAAACAAGAATATTTATGCAGTGAATATTTATTCTCTGGCTTTTTTTTGTATTCTGTATAAAACAAACTTATCATTAGATGAGTTGAAACGATTATACCTTTTTTGAGCATAACTGCTTACGAGAAAGGTGACCACCTGCCAAATGGCAGGATATCGAAATATCTGTATTCGAAATTATTCTCCTTCTACCAAATTCAAATACGTATCAATATTCGTTAACGTTGCATTACTACATTGTCAATGCATACCACATTTCATTTGAATTATCCATTAACTCCCTGCTGTAATGTAAGCTTTTTCCAATAATACTGTACCAATAAAAGAAAATCATGGTAATCGAATTCTAAAAAAGAACAAAGGCTTTAGTTTCATTGGATCACCACGCTTGTTTCGCCAAACTTTCCAAATGATTCTGATAAGTACATCTAGGAGAATAAAGAGCAAATATATAAAATCCAACATAAACTATGAGAGAATTTGAGGAGAAACCGCTGAGATGGCAGCTCTGTATGTTTTCTCACAAGAAGATACAAGATCTTTTATAATTTCATTGCATCAGTTACTTTTTGGTTTTAGCTAAACAATGCATAAATGGTTTCATTATAACTTTTTTTTAAATGTCAACTCTTATATATGCTACAATTGCAATTATATTTTCATTTCAGTTATGCTATTCAAGAAAATTAATTAAATATTTATAATACATACCACATTATTGCCCTAAAGAGTAAGGACACACCAAACTATTCCAATTCAGTTAGTTGGATGATGAAGTTTACGAGCATAATTGCATACATATAGACTGCATGACAAGTGCAAAGACAATAATTGATCCTTACACTGACGGTTATTATTGCTGTTGACCTGCTTTTTTCGAAATGGCAAGGACTCATATATTTGCTTTTACTTTCTAAGTTTCGATCAGAGCTCTTTCCAATCTTATTGAGATTCGTTCTCATTTCATTTTCATATTGTCTTTTTCATTCTAACTTATATCTGCAGTAAAGTCAGACAGGATTAACTCTACGTGTACAGGAAAACAAATGCTCTAACTAATATGATCGGAGATACACATGCCTATTACTTACTTATAAGACAACGAGAACAAAAAAATACTTTCCCTTTTATTAAAACGTTCAGGTTTGTCAATTCGTCAGAAGAAACCTTACGAATGACAGTTTGCCCAGTCTATACTATAAAACAAAGCAGGAAATATTTGTGTCTATCTTTTTAAAGATTCCATAAAGGTGCATAATTCAATTTGTGGTGACAGACCTTAAAACTACGTGACAAAAAATACGTACTTGTAGTATTTTATGTTTTGTAAAGAAGAGACCAAGGGCAAAAGTAAAATATGTATTTGATTTCTATAAAATACTTTCTTTTTTATAGTCAAAGTCACATTTTGTACAATTTCATCATCAAAACAGGTATAAGTTATACATACGCTACCTGACATCAAAGAGTATATGCCTGATATACGCCGTTATAATCCAATAATTTCAAGGTACTATCTTGAATACCGTCACCTATTTTTGCATACCTACTCGGTTTTAGTAAAATATCAATTATGATCTTATCTCACAAAGTTTTATATCTAGCGTACATTTTGGGATACATTTTTCGTAGACACTTTTGTTTTTATTGAACAATAATTGGACCTTTATACCTATTCTTAAAACTATGGAACGAGTAAAAGATTTTTATTTGACTAACTATTAGCATTCGGCACTTGGCAAATGAATCAAAAAGTTACTGAAAATATGGATCTTACTAAAAGTAATGAATGAACTCTGAATTTCTTAAATCTAAAAAATGGAAGCAACCTAAAAGGAAACAAGGCAAACTCTGGAGTTCAAGTTTATATTTATAAAATAAAATGAGTAAAGAAAAAAGGGTTCTCGTGTGCGTAAATGAAATTGCTTAAATCTTCTTTGCATCCAAGTAAGTGAATTGGATGAAAGATATGACGTTGTATAATATTGCAATAAAAACTGTTGCTTAAATTCACATTAATATTATTTTTTTGTATATTTTTTTTCGATTGCGGATGCTAAATTAACTATAATATGAAAAATGCTACATTACACTGCACAGAACACTGATATTTTTTAAACCTTGTGTTCTGTGGTTATATTGAAGTACCAAGGAATGGAACAAGAGAAGTTTCATAAAAATATGTGATCATTATAATATTCTAGGAATTTTGAAATCGTGAGATAATTTGGAATCTGACACGTGGTCCTGTTCTGTGCGCACAAGGAAAAGGTACAAAGTTAGGTATTTCATCCTGGGTATTATGGTTACATATCTACAATATCCGCTACACACCTTGTAAAATTCTGTTCCTACATCCTACAGGCGTCGACGATGGCCGTTACATAATTTTTTATTTGATTCACTGATTGTGAGTTTTTAATTGGACCAATGTGTTACGTGGCAGATTCGTAGGGCGTAAACAAATGAAGCAAGCATTGAGATTAGATAATTTGTCAGTCTGTCCGTCATGATCGCTAAGCTATTCGTTTTTTCAACTACAAAAGCCAATGCAGCCATTGCCATTATTACCATTTTAAAATGTAACCAGTGCACTACCGAATGTGCTTGGTTGCGTTTGTAAAAAATATTGATGTCTTTCCAGTTAAATATCATTAATGATTTACAAGTTTTTTCTTAGAAAATGCACATTGCACACCTGTCCATAATTTTTCAGTTAGTAGTATCATCCTGACACCGTCCAGGTGGGGTAACCCCACTGGGGTCTGGGGTTACAAGCATGCAGTAATAATGGCATTAGCTATAAGTCAAAACTTGTGATTATCAGTACTTTATAATAAAAAAGAAAATACAAGCATAACATGAACAGGGAGGAATTTATAGTGCAACTGTACATACATTTTTCTTAATATTGAAGTTTCATACTTTGTGGATTTTCATGACCAAGCAGGTGCAAATAGACTGTGATTATATATATAATTTCATTAGATAATAATTATATGAACAAAAGTATTCATTTATTGTGAGTGCGAATGATAACGATGAACTTATAATTAGATCAACTATATAATATGCACTTCTTGGCCCGTCTTATATTCGTTATGAGATTTGCATGATATTTATAATAAAAACCCACCAATGCCCAACACTGCCAATTATTGCAGTATTACATAATGTCTCAAATTCATGCTTTTATTCTTAAATTTCGGACTGGTGTGGAACATATTATTGTAGCGTCCTTGCTTCATTGTTCATATTGACTGCAACAGTGTAGCATCATTTTTTCTTATATGATGTAGAAACAAATTCTTCATTTGATTTCAACAATTTGAAAGTTAAATATTTAATATTATTGAAAAGATAATATAAGCAAAAAAGGGAGCCTTCCTGTTTGTGTGGGAATAT
>JAANSP010003985.1:0-10670 GCA_036850745.1 Homidia socia
AACGTTTAGGAGCAGTGTGCTGGCCCATGTTACTGTCAGTGTTTAGCCATTATTCCTTCTTTCACTTGGCTGCAAATATGTTTGTACTTCACTCGTTTCTCCCAGGCGAGTACTTTTTATCCTTTTCTATTGAAGCCACACAAATATTCACGAAAGTGTTAACAATAATTAGTTTGTATGTGCGAGTCAGCAATTTACATGAATGATTCGTTTTGTTTTTTTATACAGCTGCGGCACAGATAATGGGAAAAGAACAGTTTGTAGCGTTATACTTGACATCTGGTACGGTGGCGTCTCTAGGTTCACATCTTCATAAAATCTTTATTGGAAGCAATGTACCATCACTGGGAGCGGTATTTAGAATAGCAAAAATTTGTCGGCATAAAAAATCTCATCCGCTATGAGTGTTTTTTTGAAGAAATTTGTTTTTACAGTCAGGTGCGATTATGGGAATACTAGGATTAGTGTGTACTAGAATGCCAGATATTCAGTTGGGCATTATATTTCTTCCCGGGATACAATTTACTGCAGACACGGTAAGTTACGCAGCATAACTTATGCTGCGTTTGACTAAAGTAAAGTATATACTGTAACTTTATGTAAAACATGAGTTTTTCTCAATTATCAAGGCACTGAAATGCATCCTAGCAGTTGACGTTGCCGGATTGATATCTGGGTGGAGATTTATGGACCATGCAGCACACTTGGCGGGTTGTTTGTTTGGAATGTAAGTATTTTTTGTAATTAATTCAACACGTTAACAAATAATAATAAAAGAAGTTAACTGTAACCATTTATGTTTACTTTCTGTAGTGGGTTTAGCACTTGGGGAAAGGACACCTACTGGACATTTAGAGACTTTATAATGACAAAATGGCATAAATTAAGAACGAAGGGGGAGTAATAGCGGTGATAGTTTTACAAAATACTTTATGAGTTGTCCTGTCCATAACTTTTCAAAATGAATAAAAAAACCCATGGAGGAAGTCTTAGTCTTGTAGAATTTGTGGATGCATATTATTCATTTACTTTTAATTGTGTAATTGTACTATGATTATTGGATAGTTGGTCTCACAAACAAAATGATATAAAAATGCAATATATAATTAAGTAGATACTGAAAACAGCAATGACTTATTAGTATCCATCAGACTTTACATATAAGGACATACATACAGGTATAATATACTTTGAAGGGGACACGCTAAGAACTGAAGAATCAATAATTATTTAACGAAAAGTATCTACACAGGAAGCGAGTTTTGTGATCAAATTGCTAATTACTAGCATTTCCAACAAAGTGGTGCTCAAAAAAGTCAAATTTTATTCCCCTTTCCATTCTATAGTATGGACTTTTCCTTCATAATTTTGTCAAAACCAATCGGGGGCGGATGGAGAAACGAATCGAAAATCACATCAAGCACAGCACCCTCGTCAACTGAAATAAAAATTTGAGTTTTAATAACCTTGATCGAGTTTACAGGAGTCGAGTTGGGTTTTGTATTCCAATCTATCGGCATTCTTACCGTAGACTGCAGGAAAAACCGTTCCACGAACGTTGGAGAAAGAAATGTTGCCTTTCTTTCCGTTTATGAAAAAGTTTAGCTCAATGTGGTCGTAACTAATTCCCTAAACATGAGACATTTTTCCAACTTTATATTCATTCATCACAGCAATTTCTAAACCGTTTAAAGCCAAAACTACGGTTTTAGGACATCAACTTACTATTACGTCACTTTCGTCTGGGGCAGGATCAAGTTTGCCAATGGTGAGTCCATTAAAATATAATTCTCCTGTATGACGCAACATCCAGGAATTGGGGTCAGCACCAATGGGTCCGACATCTAATGGACTATTTCTAGTGCCAACACCCACAGCCCATTTGCCCTCTTGCTGAACTTTTACCTCAAAATAGCTTTTGGTTTGAACGAGAGGTGCCGAGCCTAAAGCTCCTCCGGTTCCACACAATCGAAGACCATTTTTTATTATAACCACTTCACTACCAATACAGTTCTCCTGTATGACGCAACATCCAGGAATTGGGGTCAGCGCCAATGGGTCCGACATCTAATGGACTATTTCTAGTGCCAACGCCCACTGCCCATTTGCCCTCTTGCTGAACTTTTACCTCAAAATAGCTTTTGGTTTGAACAAGAGGTGCCGAGCCTAAAGCTCCTCCGGTTCCACACAATCGAAGACCATTTTTTATTATAACCACTTCACTACCAACATACCCTGAGTCTATGATGATATCAGGTCTTCGTCTGGATGGGTCTGAGGAAGTACTCGTGCCGGGATTATCCCCACTCGCTGATTCAGCGTCTGCCCCTCCAAAACCGAGTACTGTATTAAGCAGTACCTGGGCAGATTTAGAACAACACCACATCTTGACGTGCCACTTAATTTTTATACTAGCCTAAACAAACACTATTAATGTTTCTTTTAGAAAACAGCAATGACTTATTAGTATCCATCAGACTTTACATATAATGGCATACATACAGGTATTATACTAGCCTAAACAAACACTATTAATGTTTATTTTGAACTGCTTTGAAGAAACCATCAGTTTTTAAAAGAGTCAACTAAATGATAACCACAACCACTACGATCGCCCATATTATTTTATGGGAATACACGAACTATGACTATGTTATAACAAGAAAAGTGTCAGTTTAAACGTATTTGGATTCATCCAGCTCGGCAAATCCAGAGCGATATGTTCCACGCATGTGATAAGGAAGTGGAATAATGGCTGGATAAGGTATTTGACCCGGTATTTCACATATACAATGACGTTTACAACCATAGCCAAAGTATACTGGATTTTCTTTTACTTCAGATGCCTTCTGTTCCTCTTCCAATACTAAAATATAAAAAGATAAAAGTAAAATAATGGGGAAAAATTATTATTAGGTATCGAGTAATCAAATTTGTACAGTATAAAAAATACGTGATAAAAACTAACCAGCTTCCGTCTTGCAAAGTGTTTCAACTACACGGTTATAAATTTCTTGGCTTGATTGTCTATCAACGTCCATCAACAGTTCCAGTCCACTTGAAAACTAACCAGCTTCCGTTTTGCAAAGTGTTTCAACTACACGGTTATAAATTTCTTGCTTTGATTGTCTATCAACGTCCATCAACAGTTCCCGTCCACTTGAAAAGAATACTCGGATAAATGGTGTTGGGGTCAACTCCCTAAATGTGATAACCTGCACGTTAGGATTTTTATATTGAAGTTGTCCCAAATGCCAGTACGTAAACTGCTCGGCTCCTTCATGTGCTGGGTTTTTTGCTTTGTAGTGCACTGCTACTATCTGGACGAATGGTTTCAAAACGAGTCTACGGTTATTTAAATGCTGCAACGTTCTCCTTATAGGATGGGGGCCTATCATAAAAGGCATCGTGAAACTGCCTTTTATTCGGAAACCTTTAAAAACAAAACATCATATGAGATAATTTAAGGATGGGGGCCTATCATAAAAGGCATCGTGAAACTTGCCTTTTATTCGGAAACCTTTAAAAACAAAACATCATATATGAGATAAATTTTACAAAACTACACCAATTAGTACCATAAAGCTACTACTATTATTAGCATATTTATTTATTATTATTTATCAATATTTTTAATCAGTAAGCAATTTTACCTCAAAACTATAAACGATAAATCAACTGAAAAAAAGAAAGAAAAGAAAAGAAAAAAAGAAATTTTCACATCGACCAAGATCAAGAGTCCATTCTAGTTCTCTATCTCTCTCTTAATTATTATTTATTATATTTTCAATTTTATTTATACACGCACTACGCAGTTTGTGTTGTAAAAGCTTTAATTGTGTATTTACCTACAACACTAATATTGTATTTTATTTTAACACTATTATTATGGGTGAACTATTTGTTTTAATTTAACAACTTTTGTGTAAAAAAGCTGCAGCTACACTATCCAGAGATTCCACTTTTAAAAAGCAATGAGTTTTGCGGTTAATGTACAGTATTATTTATACACGCACTCACACTACGCAGTTTGTGCTGTAAAAGCTTTAATTATGTATTTACTTACAATAATAATATTGTATTTTATTTTAACACTATTATTATGGGTGAACTATTTAATGTAACAACTTTTGTGCAAAGCTGCAACTACACTATCCAGAGATTCCACTTTTAAAAGCAATGAGTTTTGCGGTTAATGTACGGTTTTATGGTGGGTGTGTGGAAAACTGGGAAACCTGTGTTGTGCTCCATTCCACTACGTCCCACCACCATACCACAAGCACAGCAGGAAGAAAATTCATTCAGCTTGGCGATCATGCATCAGTCGTATATAGCCATGCTATGCTAAGTTACTATGCTATGATAGTTCAACTTGTGAAAGGTTGGACAAGGCGAATCTCTAATAAAAAATTTGCCGTTTGGAGAAAACATCGGGATATGATGGAAAGATTAATGAATGAAGGATGGTGAGAGCGAGAAGGTGAAAGTTGTATAAACCTTAAAAGCACAGCAGGAAGAAAATTCATTCAGCTTGACGATCATGCATCCGCATATAGCCATGCTATGCTAAGTTACTATGATAGTTCAACTTGTGAAAGGTTGGACAAGGCGAATCTCTAATAAAAAATTTGCCGTTTGCGTTTGGAGAAAACATCGGGATATGATGGAAAGATTAATGAATGAAGGATGGTGAGAGCGAGAAGGTGAAAGTTGTATAAACTTATTTCTCTGCCACCTGTTATAATTTTGTAGTTAACATAAACCTACCATCATATTTAGCCCTTTTTTGTTCGACTCTAATAAAAAATTTGCCGTTTGGAGAAAACATCGGGATATGATGGAAAGATTAATGAATGAAGGATGGTGAGAGCGAGAAGGTGAAAGTTGTATAAAACTTATTTCTCTGCCACCTGTTATAATTTTGTAGTTAACATACAACATAAACCTACCATATTTAGCCCTTTTTTGTTCATTGGCGTTCCTTATCCGGCCGTTAGTTTTATGCATAGGTTTTTGTTGATTCAGCGCAAGTTTTTATTTTCTTGCAGATGGGTTAAAATTAGCTGAAATTGTGCTTTGTAGATGATCATACTACTACTACGATGATGAGGATACATGTCGCTATGATGTCTGCAAATGAAAATCATAAATTCTTATCTTTCATGATGAGAATAGTAAGTATACATAGAGTCTAGGTCCTAGACAGCCTGGTAGTAGAAGTACAGTAGTAGGTCATGCAAATGAGGAAGAAGAGGTATAAAACCTGATGACGTCAAATGCCATATAAATGTAAAGGTTTGTATGCACTCTTTTCCTCCAAATACTCCAATGAAAATGATGATGAATAATGTGATCGACAAACCAAGGTGTAAAAGAATAAAAGTTGGGGCCGCAAATGATTAGACTCAAACTTTTGCACATCTTTGCAGGCTACGCACACGACGGTTCACATTCTTTGATTAAATATTGATTTTAAAAATTGTTTGATGAATAAATTGATTTCTCCCATCGTGTTTGCATGAAAATCTTGATGATGTGGTTTACTCTCAATAAATTCATTGATGTACATTTACTTTTGGTAAGTAATCTTTGCAGGCTACGGACACGACGGTTCACATTCTTTGATTAAATATTGATTTTACCAATTGTTTGATGAATAAATTGATTTTTCCCATCGTGTTTGCATGAAAATCTTGATGATGTGGTTTACTCTCAATAAATTCATTGATGTACATTTACTTTTGGTAAGTTTAATAATTTATTAAATTCATCAGGTCATTACGTTACATTATTACTATTAAAATCCAAACTGAAAACTCGAAGCTTTTTTTATAGACGTAATACAAATAACATGTAAAATTGTAGTGAGTGTGAGTGGATGGGTATATTACACCTTAACACAAATAATATAATAATAAAGACTATCAATACATATATATGAGTTTAAAACGTGGTAGTTGTAATTTTTAATTAGAATATGCTTTAAAGAAAAGAAATTGTGTTCTTGTTACAATTTTTCATACCGCAAGTTTGTCTGAGTTTAAAATGTTTAAAATATTGGCACATGCTTGTCAGATCAAAAACTGCGTGTGGTGACACATTTAAAGCCTATTATCTGTTTAAACTAAAACGGAACTTTATTATTTCGCTTGAAATTTAGTAATTCCAGTACCAATATCATTTCGTCAGAGTTGTATAAAAATTGTCCATTCAGCTTAAATAGAGAAACAAATTATATACCCGGTAGCCCATTTCTTATAAATGCTAACACTATATCTCTTTTTTATTGTTAAAAATGTATTGCAAGCTATAAATTTGCCATTTTTATGCAACTAAATCTCACTTTTTTACTTCAAATTTCTGAAAGCAATGTTTATCTTTTTTATTTTTTTATATAAATTTAGAAATCTGCTTTTAGCTTTTTTTTACAACCATCACATTCAATCACTACTACAGCCAGCGTCGAAGAAAAGCTCTATAAAGTTTTTCTGGAGTTGTGTGTAAAATTATAAGAAAGTTATCATTATTACATTTTATTTTTAAACCATTAAAATAAAAACAATCTCAATAATCACGTTGTTGTGTTTCTTTCGTGTGTTGGTCAAAAAATATTAGTGTTTCTATAAAAGACCACTTGAATATGTATACTAATTGTGACATTAAATCAAATATAACACGACATTTTGCTAATTAAAAAACTAGACAACCCTATATAAAAATTATGCCGTTTGCACATTTTACGCTATTTAGTTGTGTCATTTTATTTATTTTATTTTGTTTTGTTATAGCCTTAGTACGGATTTGTCGGTAACATATTATGTAAACAATTACTTATTTAGTCTTCTTAAATCATTAATATTATTACGCAAGTTAGTTTTGTGGAAAGTAACAATAATTAATTGACAAAACCGGCAAAACAGTTTAGTAGTTTCCTTTAGTAGTAAATTATTAATAAATTAAAAGACCCAGTTAAATAAGCTTTGGCATTGGTTGGTTTGCTGCTGTAAGAAAGCACAAAGTTTATAAAATGGGGAGGTCGTCCTTTGTTATGTAGGTACTTGACATTAAAGTACTATGAACTATTTTTTTAGCAAAAGTTTCATGTGTCATTAGTTATTTTTGTTATGATTGTGGGAAAGACAAATTACAACAATTTCTCTCCTCATTATTTTTTTATCATCTTGTTGTTGCAAGTCAAAATATTTTGCGCCCCTGAGTAAGTCGCCAGAGACAAGCCATAATTATTTTGTGGACGATAGGACATTGTTGTGCTTTCAATAATTTTTTTGAATTAATTGTGCACAGTAAACGAAACGCATTATCACCGCAGTTTATTCTACTGCTGTAATGAAAGTATTAAAAATGCATAATATCCAAGAAAACACTGTTTATCATGTCAAACAAGAAGCTATACCTATAACTGTGTTGTTGTTGTGTGCATGTATTTTTTCTTGTTTCAAAAATTTGATTCTGTTCATTTGTGCAGTTTTTTTCCAAATAAACATGTAGTAATTGGTAATATGTAGTAGTTTGTGCTAAATATAGTCTTGTTTCAGTTGTCAACTTTTTAAAGAAACGTTGGAACATCCAAATATTCTAAAGTGGTATAAAATGTCAACCAATCACAATTACATAATACAGAAAGCGATTATAAATGTACAGGTATATTAAAAAGGAATCCATCCGAAATCAGTTACCACTTGTTTAACAAGCGATTTGAAAATAATAATTATTAAAATGCACTGCTAGTAAAATAACCATGTTGGTTCGATGAACTGAATATAATCAAGTTATGCGAATTCTTACATACAGACAAACAAACTGTAGAGGTATTCATGTGTGTAATATAATTTGACAGTAAAAAAGCAAATCTTTTCCTGATGCAAAAGCACATGTCGTGATATTTTACCTTATAGTTTTTTTAGGTATCACTATTTTTCATGTTACAACCAGCTAAGTTACAAATTATATAGGATACTCTTACTCTAAATTTTTATTCATTATCCATTACTTCCTCTCATTCTGTTTCCCCTTTTAAACGTAGTCTTGCAAAATCTTCAAAAATAATATCATCATCCCTGTAAAAAAAATCAAGAAAAAATGTTTCTTAAATGTTTGTCATGCCTAATGAAAAAACGGTAAGTACTTTTTCCTTTTGTATAACGTACGTATCCAATTGAATAAGATTTTCGGTGGGAACGTCTCCTTCTTCCAAGTGGTTTTGTGACGGAGACTTTGGCAAAGGAAGGAGTTCTTCCTCTTCAGGCTTTGGATGCATGAGCACAAACGGGAGTTCGGCCGACAAATCACTATAAATAAGCAATAACAACGTTTACTGTATATTTATTCGTTCTTTATCTACGAAAAGTCTGGTAACAGGGAAGGGCCCTATAAGAAGATAATGATGTATTATTTATGTATATATAATCAAATTACCCTCCAAGTGGCCCAAGGCATAATTTCACTTTTACTTTGTACTGAACTATTATGCCCAAGTTTTCCTTAGTTGCTGGGTCTGTAACAATATATGTATATATAATCAAATTACCCTCCAAGTGGCCCAAGGCATAATTTCACTTTTACTTTGTACTGAACTATTATGCCCAAGTTTTCCTTAGTTGCTGGGTCTGTAACGCTGTTAATAAAGATAAATCAATATTAAAGCTATTATATTTAACAAGGGCAGTGAAAGACGAGCCCATTACTTATGATGCATAATTTATTCCATAATTTTTGTCTAGTTCTGAGCTGGAGCTAGTGGAGCTGCTCTGAAACTCTAAACTGGCAGAAGCTAAAATATACTACTGGGCCTTTCTTTCTAACGGAAAAAGCAAAAAGTGGTTTTTCATGAGAGCAAGAGTAGTGTTTGTTTGTAGTAATTGTGAATCCAATTTGTATTCCTGCAGGCTAACATTCTGGCTGTAATGCAATCGGCCCAAAATGTAGAATAGTAATTCTCTAGTAATTCTATTCCCATTAGAAGCACATTCAAAAAAGCACCACACCTACGCATCAATAATGAGTTGTAATAGGACAAATTACTGATATCCAAATATCCTGTCGCACACTACTAGAATGTTCTGAATACAAACGTTCCAGTTAACATTCTGGCTGTAATGCAATCGGCCCAAAATGTAGAATAGTAATTCTCTAGTAATTCTATTCCCATTAGGAGCACATTCAAAAAAGCACCACACCTACACATCAATAATGAGTTGTAATAGGACAAATTACTGATATCCAAATATCCTGTCGCACAATACTAGAATGTTCTGAATACAAACGTTCCAGTTCCAGAGCAGAAAGTTGACGATATTTTATGCATCACGCAAGCAATAAAGCTTGCCATCCTAATGATAATAATGATGGTGATGACTGCTGACAACAATAAACTTACATAGTCGACGAAGCCAAGTTTGTATCTTCGTGCTTCAACTGACNCTGCTGACAACAATAAACTTACATAGTCGACGAAGCCAAGTTTGTATCTTCGTGCTTCAACTGACCATCCAAGGCAAGACCTCGTTTCTCCTTATTATTGGCTAGTAGTGGAGTCAATGAATACACTTTGGAAAGAGTGAAACCAGGACCTACAGGACACCCGTCTCTGCAAAAGAAAGTAAAAATGTGGTTTAAAGGATAATGGCACATTAGAAAAAGTTTAAAATGGTTTATTTGTAAGGAAGGTGCATATAGAAAGATAATACATACAACGTTTGATGGTTGGGAGTAGACTTGTGCATCATGAAAGAACTTTTACTGTCATATAATGTAAAATTTAAACTGTTTACTCTTTAAAGGTAAGTTATCATTCTATTCTAACCCCGCCACCATTGTCCCACAATGCACCATGTCTTGAATCGCTTTATGCATATAGAGTGATATTGTTTGTGGGTAAAAACGGAAATGGCAAAACACTTACTCGCTTTCACTCTCTGCCACGGTACACTTGTACTGAGCGGTCGAGAATAGACAAATGTCTGCATATTGGCGAACGGACACTTTAATTTTCTTGACAGTTCTATTGGAATTGTTGGCTATATGAACGTTGACGGCTATGGACTCCCCGTGGTGGTACAACTCTTTGTCGAGTGATGCTTCCAAGTGTAATTTATTTGGTGACATCATAAACTCCTTTGAGAGAGAATAAAAATCATTAAACTTGTTACTGAAGAGAACACACATGTAGGAAAAAATTGTAGGTCCCCACTACTATACCTTTGAGACTTCTATCGAGGGTTGTTCCCCTTGCTTTGCTGGGGCGTACATAATCTTCCGGATGGCAAGGCGGACAGAGTTTCTGTAAAGATATAAAGCTCGTCAAGATTTAACATTATCGAAGCTCGTCCTTCCATTGTTATTACTGCATGTTCTCAACAACGACGCCGACCATTTCAACACAAATAACCGCCATGTAAGCTAAAGTGATAATACACTCCACTGCTTTCTCTCGAGTTTTCATTCACTTTTTAAAACATCCATGTCTGATAATATTATGTAGGTACATGTACTCTGCTGACAATAAAAAGAGCTACTTAATTGAATCGACTGTGACTTTGCAGACTTTCAGTTTGACTAGACTCAACAACAGCAACAGCGGGAAGGTTTAGATACGCTTGTCGTGATATTATTAAGGGCAATGATGATGATGATGTTGGTGGTTATCGTTT
>JAANSP010003986.1:0-10669 GCA_036850745.1 Homidia socia
TATGCATGTACACATGCATGCACAGCTATACAGTCATGAACAGCCCATTATTAGTCAGAGATGCGTTTCATTCCTTCCAGCAACTCAAATATTTTTTTTTGCATGTAGACCAGAAGGAGAATAACGGGAAAAGAATCCGCTTGACGAAATGACATTTTCAGTTAAAGTGAAAGCTCTCTCCACTCAACAGACACTTTCACTTGTCTCATCTCCTCTCTAGTCGTTCACACACGACGAGAAAAGAAGCCCTTCTCCGTGTGTGAGTATAAACGCACGCTGACTGACTATTGAAAAGGTGGCATGACCGGTTTATAATGGCTGTCTGAAGACGTTAGGCAAGTGATATTGATCACTGAAGCAATAATGCCTCTTTTCTATCTGGAAAAGAGCTTGTGGGCTAAAGAGAGGGAAGACGACGAAAAGAGTTTTATAATGCACACACAAACTGTATTTATCTGTCTTCCCCTCTTGTGTTATTCTTCTTCTTATTATTATGCTGTCCTCTTATGATCAAGGCAAAAAAAGTATTCAAAGGAAGCATTAGCTTTACGCCTCTCTTCTCGATTTTGCATTCTTTCAAAACTTTTTTGAATATCTGCAAAGTTTCTGCTTTTCATCTTAAAGTGCGCTGCGTTGTAAAATATATATGTAAAATCTAAGTGCATGAAATTCTAGGAAATCGAAAATCCTTCAGTTTAGATTTAGTTTATCATCACCACGATATAGAATATACGCAGCAGCATTATCGTAAAGTTGTCAGGGAATGAAACCAAGTCTTTGTGGGCTCGAGAATATTAAAACCAGTTTTTGAAACGGATGGATGGATAAAAATGTTGATAAAACATGCCAACTTATTGCGTGTATAGCTACTTAATACTGTACGCATATTCGTTAAAAAATATTGTGATGCGACTCAAAAAGTTTTCAAATAGTTTGCTAGTTTCGCTCACGATTGCTCTAAAGACGAAAGTCGAAAAGGGTGGAAGATGGTTTGTGCATGCTAGATATACAACATATTATACAAATAAAAATCGCATTTATTTCGCTACATTGTTGTTGTTGTTGTTGTGCGAAGCACATAAATAAGTAGAAAAACAAGTAAACTGTTCAACATTGTATATGACCTAAACAAAAGCCTATCTTCTAGCTGCATCTGTAAATGTGGCTTTTCTTTTTCAGTTTTCTTTTCTGAAATTCTAGTTGCTTGTGCTGTCGTGGAGAGAGGAGAAAATTGGATGTAATGTTAGAATAATGGTATAATACGTTAGTTTATGGCAAGATAACGTTACGATGATGTGATATGGCGGTGGTGGGAGAAGCAGTTTAAAGAGAAACGATGATACGGTGGTGGTATAACTAAGGATATTATGAAATTATGGTCGTTGTGCTGCAAACATTTTCTCCTGATCTTGCCTGCTGATGCCATTATAAGATAGGAGCTTATGATATATGGAGATGATGGCAGTGGTAGATAGAGAAAAAATTAGTGTGCTCTGCTTACGTCCGTAAAATGAAAGGATTTTCCACTTTGGCGGCTGTTGTCTTTGCATATTATTAAAGGTACTTGTATACGGGATGGCACTAAATGAGCGTGGATGGATAGGTAGGTAGAGAATGGAGGGAAGCAGAGTGAGGCACTTTTCCACTTGAACTGCGTGTGCACCCAATAATGCCATTATTCTCTTATGCCATGATGATTCTCAAAATGTGACGAGAAGAAGAAAAAGGGGTCGTTTTTGCCATGGTGGTTTTGGCTGTAGGAGCGGATGCCAAAGCTGATGTTTCCAGACACACAGGGAAACAAATAAAGTGAAGAGGCTCACTCGTTATAAACGACAAATCCAAGTATATATTTGTACAAGTGAATGAAATGTGTGTGTCTTTTTCGAATTGCCGTGTGTCGTAATAATAACCAAAGGGTGAAAATAAGTGTGTGAGATACGGCAAGTGGTATGGGTGTATATATGGTATATTTTCTTTGTGTGTGGAATGCCAGGAGGAATGATCATGATGCCACCTTTCTCCCTCATTGTGTGTCTGTGTGTATGTGAGAGGGAGAGGAAGAACTCGATGAATATGTATGCATTTCAGTCGCAGCTCAAGCGAAAGAGTTTTGACTGGCTTTATTGCACGTGAACGGTCATGCATGGCGTGGACGTTCGTTCATGAAGAAGAAAAGACGAAAGAGAGGGAGAGAGAAAAAGAGTTTTTTAAAGAGTTATGCGTTGTGGCAGAGAGAGCTTTACGTGGAATATACATACATTTTTAGAATGGAATAAAGTAGTGATGATACAGTTAAAGTTAAGTTGCGACACTTGTAGTAATAGTGGCAGTTGTGAAGGTGGTAGTGCAAAGGGCGTGAAATACTCTCGTGAAATACTCTAGGTTCCATTTTCAGACGTTGTAACAGATAGTGTCATTTAAGTGACACCTTGAAATGTTTGCGATCCTCTGCCACTGCTCTCTTTGCTCTATTCATTGTGCCATTAGAAGAAAAACAGAAGAAAAGCGAGAAAAAATGTATGGAGATTGTTTAGGGAAAATGGAAGCATAAGATAGAAGAAAAGGCATGACTAGGTATATATTATTATCATGTATATTATTATTACAACGAGAGAAGGAGGACGCAAGGATGATGACGACAACGAGTCGCTCAACTGCCTTCTCTCTCTCTCTTTACCACGGTTGGTGGTACAAGTGGAAAAGTCTTAACTTTTCTTATAAATTAGCCCATGAAAGAAATTAAGTTTCTTTTCTGAAAGAAGGAGAAAATACAGTTTGCTTATGGACGTCCTTCTCCCTTTTCCTCTGCTACTTGCTATTCCCGATGGCACACGTTTCCTCGTTTATATTCTTCAGCGGGGTTGCTTTACTTTTCTCTCTTTCTCTTTACTTTTATACATTCATATTATACAACACGGCACAGGGAGCAAGCAAAGGAAGCGGTGTCGGCCGCGTTGTTGGTCTAGAAGAATTGGAAAGTCTTATTGGAATTGTTGCTGTGTATAGCACATCATCTTCATGATCACCATTATTCCATGTACACGTAGATGCCTATTGCTTAAAAAGTTATTTCTTCTTTGAAAGTTGGCTTCAATGTTGATACTCTTTATTGTTAGACCTTACAACAACAACAGNTCTTCATGATCACCATTATTCCATGTACACGTAGATGCCTATTGCTTAAAAAGTTATTTCTTCTTTGAAAGTTGGCTTCAATGTTGATACTCTTTATTGTTAAACCTTACAACAACAACAGCATTCATACTACTACATACAACAACGTAGTAGCTGCGTTTTCTCTTCTGACATGCCCCGTTAAAACACCCTCTGGGAATTCTGACTGACTGACAATGAGAGAAAACTTGCTTGTTGTATGTGATTCTCTCTCTTGCATTTCGCCCATTGTTATACAATGTGACAAGCAAGTTTAGAGAAAGAGACGTGGAGAGAGAGAGAGAGGAAATAATAATAAAAGAGTCACGAACAAAACAAATCTGCTTTTTAAGAAAGGAACTAAGGAAAAAACAAGGTTCACTCTACTAGTTTGTTATAATAAATATATGCTATTGTTTGCAGAGAGAAACGCGACAAGAGAATGTGTATACTAATAATAATAATAAAATGCATCAAGTTTATTTTGCGCGAGACGCAAAACGAATCATTGTGATGTTGATGTGATGTGCTGGCTGACAGTTTAATAGCTTGGATTGGCATTAGAATGCGAATGCACAATGAACTTGAGGATGACGACGGTCAATAAAGTGTTTAGCTGATTTGTAGGATGATAGTGGTGTTAAATCGACGTGGTGTAAACGCCAACATGTACACGCAATATATAAAACAGTGCTACAGCCGTCTACATTTGGACAAAACTTTTAATAGCATGTCAAGCATTCCAACTATTTCTTAATGAAGCAAAGGATTGCTCAAAGTGAATACTGCCCAATATATCCTTTTCTCTCTCTTTTTTGTTGCCTGCAACACTTTTACAAAGGATGTTGCGTTCTCAAAGCTTCTGGAAAGGATCGATATATTGAGAAAAGAAACAAGTGTAATGCTTGTGTGTGTATTGTTTTTTCATTTGGATTTTGGCTCGTGTTACAACAGAATCGTGCAATTAGTAAGCTCTTTATTAATACATATAATAAAGAAGGAAATTTACCGTAAAAATTTTAATAGCATGTCAAGCATTCCAGCTATTTCTTAATGAAGCAAAGGATTGCCAAAGTGAATGCTGCCCAATATATCCTTTTCTCTCTCTTTTTTGTTGCCTGCGAAGGATGTTGCGTTCTCAAAGCTCCTGAAAAGGATCGATAAATTGAGAAAAGAAACAAGTGTAATGCTCGTGTGTATATTGTTTTTTCATTTGGATTTTGGCTTATGTTACAACAGATTCGTGCAATTAGTAAGCCCTTTATTAATACATATAATAAAGAAGGAAATTTACCGTAAAAAGGGATCAAACGAACAAAATGTCTGCCCTCCTTGTAAAAACACTTTTGTTTTATTACATGAGGTGAATCCTAACACGATGAGAAAGTCAGCAGAAGAATTAAATGAGGTTTCGCTTCCACTTTTCTCTTCTGATTTGATGATGGGATAGGAAAAGTTTTTGGTCGAAACGACCACAACGACTTTTTTTTCTAGAAAATTGCCGAATATGCGAGAACATTTTTATACAGTTTGATGAGTCTGATGATATGATATGATGATGCAAATATTTTAAAGGGGACGCAAAAAGAAGAAGTGTTGTTCAGAATATGTGCGAGCATCATTGCCATCATATCATACTTTTCATCAAGAAAAGTTTTTGATAGAAACGACCACAACGACTTTTTTTTCTAGAAAATTGCCGAATATGCGAGAACATTTTTATACAGTTTGATGAGTCTGATGATATGATATTATGATGCAAATATTTTAAAGGGGACGCAAAAAGAAGAAGTGTTGTTCAGAATATGTGCGAGCATCATTGCCATCATATCATACTTTTCATCAACGTCGGATTAGTTAGGTACCTGGCTGCCCTCATTTTTTCAGTGGCTCTCTTCTACCCTAATGAACTTCGTTTCCTTAACAAGGAAACTTCAAAAGTGGCTTTGATGCTCACGGTAATTGAGCGACTTTTATTATTATTATTATTAGTAGTAGTAGTTTTATGCAAAGCTGTACTTTTTAGAGGAGAGTGCAGAAAAAGAGAAGCGGCACATGCACAATTACAAGTTAAAAACATTTCACCGACATTTTTGGTAGAAATTATTACTTTTATTGTATTACCTTTTAAAGAAGTGTTGTTCAGAATATGTGCGAGCATCATTGCCATCATATCATACTTTTCATCAACGTCGGATTAGTTAGGTACCTGGCTGCCCTCATTTTTTTCAGTGGCTCTCTTCTACCCTAATAAACTTCATTTCCTTAACAAGGAAACTTCAAAAGTGGCTTTGATGCTCACAGTAATTGAGCGACTTTTATTATTATTATTAGTAGTAGTAGTTTTATGCAAAGCTGTACTTTTTTAGAAGATAGTGCAAAAAAGAGAAGCGGCACATGCACAATTACAAGTTAAAAACATTTCACCGACATTTTTGGGAGAAATTATTACTTTTATTGTATTACCTTTTGCCTTTTTCTTTTGTGCGAGAATATAAAGTAAAAAGAAAATAGGAAGTCAGCATAAAAAAATTCGTGTCAGGAACGTCATAAAAAAGTAGCGATAGGTTGTTGTTTTTATGAAAGAAAAAGAAAGATAAAAAAGCAAGTTTTTTCTTTCTTCGTTATTGTATGATATGAGCTCTCAATGTTTTGTGCATTTGTAATTTGCTTACCTTTGCAAAAAGAAAGAAAATGGGTTCAATTTTTTATTTTTCTGATGAAGTTTTTTTGCCAGTTTGGATTTCGGTAATAGCAACTTGTTTAGCTTTTCTTTTACCGTAGTTTCTCAAAGTTGAAATTTTTTTATTTGTACGCCCTGAGACGGTACGGTAAAAATGAATGAGCAGAGCATTCATTCGTGATTTAAAAGTAGCACTAATATCTTGGCGTTTGTATTTTTGATGCTTTAATGACAGTGTTATTATTCTTTCATGCAATCATATTCAAGCTGTTGAGTGATGGTGGCGCAACGACAAAAATATGCAACAAATCTTGGCGTTTGTATTTTTGATGCTTTAATGACAGTGTTATTATTCTTTCATGCAATCATATTCAAGCTGTTGAGTGATGGTGGCGCAACGGCAAAAATATGCAACAAAAAAGCATGGATCCGAGATAAATTGTTGTATATGCATATGCAGTGATGTGTTGAGAGCTTTTAATGACTTTCTGGTATTATCTTTCTCCTCATTTTGTTAAGCCTCCTTTGCATCTGTTTCATATCATTCCTATCCGAACAACTTTGCAAGACAAATGGAGTTTTTTAGAGAGTTTTTAATGACTTTCTGGTATTATCCCTCTCCTCATTTTGTTAAGCCTTCTTTGCATCTGTTTCATATCATTCCTATCCGAATAACTTTGCAAGACAAATGGAGTTTTTTTCTTGTTTCTTCTTAAGGAGGATGCTCCATCTTCTACTCAAGAAAATATGCAAACAGGGAACAAGTGCAGATGGATACGTAATATTAAAAAGATGCAAAGGAAAAACAGAAAAAGAAATGATATAAAAAAGTAGGAGAAAACTCATTCGTATATTTCTTGTGAATCTAATGCTGGTGGCAGCAGACTTTTCTTTTTCTTGTACAAAATGTTATTATTATATATTTTTATGCACCTACAAGAAAATATATCATTCGCCTTCTGACCTATCCGAACAACTTTGCAAGACAAATGGAGTTTTTTTCTTGCTTCTTCTTAAGGAGGATGCTCCATCTTCTACTCAAGAAAATATGCAAACAAGGAACAAGTGCAGACGGATACGTAATATTAAAAAGATGCGAATGAAAAACAGAAAAAGAAATGATATAAAAACTAGGAGAAAACTCATTCGAATATTTCTTGTAAATCTAATGCTGGTGGCAGCAGACTTTTCTTTTTCTTGTACAAAATGTTATTCTTATATATTTTTATGCACCTACGAGAAAATATATCATTCGCCTTCTGGCCAATTCAAAGTATGGCTTGTGTAACAAGCAGCGAGAAAAGAAAGAACACTTTGAGCACCACTTTCGTTGAGCAGCGCTGGGCTAGATGAATAATATCCAAGCAAGAATTAAGATTTTTCGGATGGGAAAGTCAAGTTTAATTAGATTAGAAAGATGAAATGTGAGATGTCTTCCAAGCTAGCAGACACGAGAGAGAGGCAAGTAAATTCTCAAGATTAAAAGCAGATATTATGTAGGTATAATATATATCTAGAGAGAGAGATGGGACGTGGAAAACAGTTGAAAAAGATACAACATGACATTATGTGTGTTTTTCGTACAATTACTAAAGAGAAAATAATATAGAGAAGGAATGAAATCGCAGAGAAGAGGAAAAAAGATGTTGAANATACTATTATATGCTACTCCAGTTGTCTGCACACAGTGGTCTTCATCAGAAATTTAGACCAAATTAAAAAAATTTGAAAGTGAGTTTATAATTGTTGACACCACCTTATGAAAGAGTAAAGAGCAGTTAGTTGAACCACCACACTACTGCTTCTGCTGCTGCTGTAGTATTAAGTTTGGCGTATTATATTTCAGTGATGGTATAGTTTGAGGCGTGTACATATTATATAAAAAAGTACATTATATGTAGATATATAAGGTGGTGCATTATTATACGGGGTATAGCTTGAGATAAGACACAAACGACAAAGAAAAGTTGACGATATCCAGTGAGATCCAGCAAAAGCGCGTTTTCTTTCCATTTCCAGACATTGACTGTACTTGATATATGAAAGAGTAAAGAGCAGTTAGTTGAACCACCACACTACTGCTGCTGCTGTAGTATTAAGTTTGGCGTATTATATTTCAGTGATGGTATAGTTTGAGGCATGTACATATATTATATAAAAAATACATTATATAAGGTGGTGCATTATTATACGGGGTATAGCTTGAGATAAGACACAAACGACAAAGAAAAGTTGACGATATCCAGTGTGATCCAGCAAAAGCGCGTTTTCTTTCCATTTCCAGACTTGGTTGTGGAAGCGAACATTAAATACTTATGGGAATGTGTACGTACATTTTGTCTGTGCAGCAGGCAAACTAAAGAGAGCGAGAGAGGAAGCGGAGCAAAAAGAGAAGACTCAACTTGTCTAAAAATTATTGGCATGGATAGCAGCACATACACACAGAGAGAGACACACACACGCACACATTAAGACAGATACAGAGTGCGACAAGCAGAGTCACACAACTTTTGTATCACTTGCAGTAACTAATTTAGATAGAGGCTTGACATAA
The DNA here is from genome assembly GCA_036850745.1 of Homidia socia. Lineage (NCBI taxonomy): Eukaryota > Metazoa > Arthropoda > Collembola > Entomobryomorpha > Entomobryidae > Homidia > Homidia socia. The sequence goes on from JAANSP010003986.1 coordinate 8,394, forward strand.
TATACGGCTATTTGGTGAAAGTAAGAGGGATCCAGCTCGTTTAATATTTTGTCATTAGGCAGTTGTGGAAAAGAAGAAGAAAAAAATGGGATGGAAGAGGAATGAAAAGAAAAGGAGGATGTTGGGAAGGAAAAGTGGTAACGTGAAGAACTGTGGTGGAATCATGCTGCTGCTGGTGTGTTGATATAAAGTAAAATTTGCCCCTTTTTCATCTCATGTGTCTGGTCTATTTATAAGAAGAAAAAAAACAGACGGGAAAGGTGATGGTATGCTTCAGAATATGAAAATGAATACCCACCGTACCGTTTTTGAATGGGAAACAGCATACACTGGGTGAGATCAAGGGGTTTTAGAGACTCGCGAGAGAAATGACATGAAAAACAGAGAAATATATGGGCATGAATAAGTGGAAAAAAAGAAAATGTTTGTAGAAGGAGAAAAAAACTAGTGAAGCGGAGCAGAGCCGCCAACTGCTGACATATCTTTGATTAAGTAGCAGTGTGTGCTTCTTCTTATTAGAATTTGAAATGAAGAACAAAAAGCAGAAAGAGAAAAAACGATGCATGTATTATTTAACTATTTTGCACGGGTGCTGGCTCATATATAGTGGGACAATAAAATATATAGGCCTAAGGGATTTGTAACTTTTTAGTTTGGAGAAAAAGGGAGTAAATTAGAGTGTTGTAGTAATCCTGCCAATTTGTGCTAATGATAAAAGATGAATGAACAGGCATGGATATTCATTTGAGTAGGTGGACATGAGAAAAAGGCTTAGGCATACTTTTTTGTGCTGATTCTGCAGTGCAGGCAGATGGAACTACATGAGCTCATGAGATGAAAATTGTGTTGAGGTTGGCAAACAATTTTTTAGCCGAACCTGTGGAAAGTCGTGTGATTTTTTATTTTCTTAAAAATACAAACTCACCATTCTCCTTCATCTCGTTGTGGCATTTTATATATATCATGAGAAGCAATTAACTCTTGAGTTAATGAAATTTTCCAATGGCTAACTCAATTCATAAAAAGGGCTAAGGGAGATATAGTTTGGAGGAAAGGGGAAAAATGAAGAGCTTGTGTTTTTAGAGACAGAGATAAGGAGAGAGAAAAAAGGAGAGGACTTGTTAGATCTTGTTAAGGTTGATTGGGTTGAAAGTTGCCAAAGGTTTATAAAAAAATTCTGTGTATGTCTGGAAACTAGAGGTAGAGGGATCAGGAACGGGGTAGAAAAAAAGCCATGTCGGTTTTATTGGAATACATATATATAGCGGTTTGGCGATCGTGGTAAAAGAATCCAGCTGTGCAGACACACTTGAGCTTGACATTTTGATGAAAGGTGTCGCGAACTAGAGGTACGACCTGTAATATTAAAGGAGAGAGCAGCTTCAGTCAGACTTCTTAATAACGCACACATAAATAAATGCTTATATCTAACACATATAGAGATTGAAAGTTGCCAAAGGTTTATAAAAAAAATTCTGTGTATGTCTAAAACTGGAGGTAGAGGGATCAGGAACGGGGTAGAAAAAAGCCATGTCGGTTTTATTAGAATACATGTATATAGCGGTTTGGCGATCGTGGTAAAAGAATCCAGCTGTGCAGACACACTTGAGCTTGACATTTTGATGAAAGGTGTCGCGAACTGGAGGTACGACCTGTAATATTAAAGGAGAGAGCAGCTTCAGATATACTTCTTAATAACGCACACATAAATAAATGCTTACATAGAGATCCTTAGTATTATTATATTATATTTCTATCCGTTTTTAAACTTTCAGCACTAAATGGCATTTTAACCTTTATATTAATATTTTATTATAAACTCTTTCCACAAAAATAATGAACCTACCAAAAATCAACGGAGGGTAAGAGGTTCCAACTGGCACGCTGAAGTGAAGTGTGTAGTAGCTACGATGACAAGTTTGGTCTCCTTTTTCTATAATAATTGAAGAGAGCAAAGCTTATTAAATTTGAAAGCTGTTGGCTTTTATTCGTTACACTTACAACAACTACTCCAGTTTTCATCATAGAAAGGCAGTGGGAAATACTAGTGATCCTCCTTTTGCTTCATTCCTTTTATACGATTCGTCTCAGCTTCTAATCCGAGTTTGCTAGTGGACCGGTTTTAAAGGACACCTGGTGTAGTAGTAGTAGGGTCGTGTGGTGATGGCGGCTTCATTGGTTTCTCAGATCAAGGATCTCAAGTAGGTCGATGTTGTGAAAGATTATTGGTGATAACAATGCCAACTACAGCTGGTTGAAGGGGACCAAATACATGA
>JAANSP010003987.1:0-10668 GCA_036850745.1 Homidia socia
AACGAACATTTTTAAGCAAGAGTTGGTACGCTATATTTTATATGAGATTATATACCATGAGAATATTTTAAACATATCGACGGTATCGTAATGAAAAGGCAAATGTGAATCTCTGATGATACTGAAAGGACCGATTCCAATCAATTGTTCAACGGTTTGCTAATGTAGGAATTTCAAAAGTCAAAAAATTACAACAGTTGACACAAAGTAAGGTAGCAAAAGCATCTATTAACTCGTCTATAGCTTATCTATAACTTATCTATAACTCTGGTAAAACTCATTTATAACTCATGTATAACTCATGTACAACTTGTGTATAACTCATTTATAACTCATGTATAACTCATGTATAACTTATGTATAACTCATGTATAACTCATGTATAACTCTTGTATGGCTCATTTATAACTCAGGTGAAGAAGTTCAATTTGCCCCAAAATACTTTTTAGTCCCATTTAATTATTGCCAACAACTGATGCGATCTTTTTTAGAACTAACAGAAATCGTTATATGCTCTTTTGCTACGACAGCATCGAATATGTACACTCATACTCTATATACACCAAACTTCGTGTCTTGTGATGTTACATGTATAAATGGAAAAAAATCATACGCTGCTTGACTTTTTTCCTTATCCCCTCTATTCTCTAAAACCAAGAAAGAACTCAATGCATAAACTACACATTACATTTACCACTTCCACCAAAACTACTACTACTACTACTACAAAAAATCAACTGAAAACTGTATAACAAGCCAGTAGTTTTCTACTGTTACTATTGCCCCAGCTACAACAAACTACGTCTTCATGTCTGCCTGCGCTCCTTTATGTTTGCTCCCTGTCCTCTTCTCTCTCCTATAAACTATTTTACTTTACTTTTTAGCATAGGTAACGCTGAAATACTGATCTTTCTTGTGAGTTGTACCATTTATACCAACCACACTACTACTACTAGCAGCTTACTACTACTACTACTACTGCATAAAATGTACAGTAAATTTTCTACATTCATACAAGTATAACGATACCTATAAAAAGGTAGAAAATGTATGTTTCAAACTTAATTTTTTTCGCTATATACTTCTTCTATGTGATGCACTGCTGCTGCTACTCTACTGCTGTATATTAATGCATACAAAGTTGTAAAGTAGCAGTGAGAAAACTATATCTCCCAATAATATCATCATCATCAACAACATCATCATCATCATCGTCATCATAAAAAATTGCCCTTTATTGTTTACTAAAAACTACGACTAACACGACCAACAGTTTTTGGTATTACAAATTTTTGATACTTTTTATTTCTTGATTACATTTTCCATTAATGTTATGCATGTACAGAGAACAATAATAACAATATATAACTATAGATGTAGCAGAACAAGAGTTTATCATTACCATCATCATCACCAACATTTTTTTTCTTGTATTTAGGTAAAAACTAGTGTTACTTCTCACCTCACACTCAATTCCTATATATAGCAGCAAAATTACAACTATTTTTTTCTTGAGAGAGTGCATTTTTTTTTCAAAAAAAAATAAAAGCTAGTATCGTCACTCATCATCTAAAACTCATCACTATAATTGATGCACACACCAAAAATACCACGACACAAACAAGAGAGAAAGAAAGAAAGAAGCAAAATTAAGTAGTACAGTTGTTGTTTGTGCATAGTAAAAAAAGTAGCTCATCAAATCAAGGGAGAAACCACACGCGAAAAATATTATAATAAAAAAGTTTAATGAAAATTAAGTGTGCATCATCAGTATAAATCAACTCACAAGAATCAAAAATATCAAGGAGACACAATATAAACGGATGGTTGATTTAAAGCCAGTTAACCAGAAAATGAAATCTGTCGCTTGTACAAATAATATAACAGCATAAAAAACCCTGTTCTATTCCATAACAAGAAGCAAAAATATCAAGGAGACACAATATAAACGGATGGTTGATTTAAAGCCAGTTAACCAGAAAATGAAATCTGTCGCTTGTACAAATAATATAACAGCATAAAAAACCCTGTTCAATTCCATTACTACTAGCTTGCTGAGAATTAAGTGTGCAGCAAATGTAAACACGTAAATGTATGTATGTGTAAATACGCACCACACACACACTACGCACACAGTTTAATTTTTTTTGACTCAATTGAAACATTATCAAGAAGAGAAAAGGACACGGGAAAGCTAAAAAAAAGTGCATTTATAAAAAAAGAAAATCTTTCTGCAAAGTTGATAGTTTTACATACACAGTTGGAAAGCCACATATCGACCTCTTTGGTTTGAGGCTTGGTAATTTTACCGTTAAGCATCAAGGAAAAGTAGGTAAAACAAAAGAAAAAAAATGTGCTTACCTTTGAATGATTAAATATAGTAATTAAAATTATGCATAAGAAGAAGAATTTATAGTAGGTAGAGACGGAGCGTTTTGGAGACGCTTTTTAATTTACAGCGTACACTGGTTATTTCAATGTTGTTGGAGTAAGGTGAAGGATATTCTTCATGTTTTAGGCATTGGCATTAGGCTAGGCATTTAGGATTCAGGTTTAATGTTGTACACAGATTGCAGTGTTTTATGGTGAAAGTAAACATGAGTATTATAATAATGTATCTAAATTGGACATGTTAATTAAAGCGCAAATATCTTACTCTACTCAATCGTGTTTGTTTGCCTTTTATTATTGTTTCAAGATAGTCAGCTGCGCGGTGGTGGTGAAGTTCCAGAAGTTGTCCAGTGGTAATCGTGGAACGTAAACTTGAAACGCAAAGGATTGGTACGGACACAAAAGTGCTTAAGATTTTTTAAAAAGAAACGAGGAAGGGATAAAATAATCGGAAATAATTCATCAATTACTCCCTGGGACTATTGCTAGATTAGAGTTGCAAAGTTTCGAGCAACTGACGAAAAGTAAAAGCGTGTGCTTGGAAGAACTGAGGCTCGACTATGTACCTACCTCTTCGAGCATCCTGCCTGAGGTCATAGCAATGGCAGCAACTAGAAAACTACAAGGTAAACCATTTTTTCTTGCTTTTAGCTCTCCTAAATGTTTGAAACTTTGAAAGAAAACACTTTCTCGCAGTCTTTGACATTTTTATCTACTCTGTGTAAAATATAGTGCACGTGCAGGGTCGACTTTCACTCAAGTGCAAGTGTCTTTAAAACTTTCACTATAATGCAACCAAAGTAGAAATATCAGAATTGGACTAAATAATCCACGTTTTAACTATGAAACAAATTGTAAATGTGCATCAAATGCATCAATTAATTTTTTAAATACTCTCGTTTATTTTTAATGGCTCAAACATTGATGCAACCAAAGTAGAAATGTCAGAATTGGACTAAATAATCCACGTTTTAACTATGAAACGAGTTGGAAATGTGCATTAAACATCAAATTCATCAATTAATTTTTTTCAAATAATAATGCTCTCGTTTATTTTTAATGGCTCAAACATTGTACATTTTAATTTTTATAAGGGAACGTGATGGTAGAATTTCTTTGGGAAATGAGTTCAATTTTATTTCTCCTGGAAAATATATGTGATTTCACTTTGTTCCGACTTTCTCTCTGCACGCAGTGAAGAATATTCCCATTATTCTGCAATGTGTAGTGTTTATAAAAATACCAAACTTTCTGTACCTATAATTATGCCCTTTTTTAAACATTTGTAATAATGCAGGAACTCATTTTCTAATTTTCATACTATAGACATTAAAGTCAACATTTTTTAGTTATGCAAAATTTTAAAAATAATTATAATGGACAAATAGATGTTGATTGCATAGTTTTTACAAAAAGAAAAGTAGATCTGTTTAGTTATTCAAGGAGGCCATCGACCAAGCATTCGCATATCTCCTGCCTGACCCAAAATTCTTTACTCATATCATAAATTTGTTCAGTAACCTCTTCTTACTCAAAGTTTAAATTGATGCAAATTTACTGGGCAGTTCTAGTTAGCAAGTGAGATATATACAGAGAGGAAAACATTTTTTACGACAGCTCAATCTCTATTCTCTAGTAGTGCTCTAATATTCCACTTTATCAACTTTTTGTGTCAATTATACAACCCAAAAGGCAAAGCTGCAACTTTGAGGAAAACAAAGCAAAAAGAGAAAACAACGCTACATTTAGTTAGATTAGTATTTAGTATGCATACTTACCTTTCCAAGTTTTGCATTGAGTAAACACTAAACAGTAAGAGACTTAAAAACTTTAAAAATTAATTAATGCAAAATGATGGTGCCTAGTGGTGCCTGCTATCGTGCTTTCACCTTTTCTGTGCATTGATAAAATAGTCCAAAATGATGGAACTGTTGGAATCCAATTATTCGTCTGCCTGGACAAAGACGTTATTTCCACGCGGCAATCACAAAGCGCATACGAAACAGTGACGACATGTCGAGATGAGGATTACTCACCTTTCTTGATGACTCGCAATATGATAGTCTTTTTTATTGTAAAAATTGACAATAATATCACAGAAATATTTGACTTTGTTTGAAGTCATTAATTTAAATGCTGGGATATATCCTAAGTAGGTTGAATTGTTGACAGTGACCATCAGTGATGGTGGCATGGTGGTGAGCTGGAAGGGTACATTAAATTATAGGAAAAAAGAACATGCGGTAGATAATGCAATGCAATGGTAGTAGAAAGGTCAGGAATGAACTCTTTTTTGTTTACGTTATCGGAGAATAAATTCAGTGAAGTAGGACGTGGAACGTGGAATGAACAGAGAGGCCAAGGCCACCACAACAAGGCTACAATATCAGCTGAATTGTTCGTTTTAGTTTCAACTTTTGTAAATAACCTAAATAACTTTACTACCTTGTTACAACAAATAACGTGAAATATATTTTTAGTTTATTTTTTCTTATAGATAATTTGATAAACTTGTGATTCAATAAAAATGCATTTTTTTCGAAATGAGACTTAAGAATAAATGTGATAGTATTACTTTAATTACTCTAATAGTTCATCATACCCAGTAATAAGCAAGTTTTAGCCTTCTTAATTAATATGACAAGAAGTGAAGGTTATGATAGGGCAGGGAAGTTGAATTTTTGGTCATTCATTCTAGTCATTTAATGTGGAAAACAGGGAGACAGTGGACAGGATTTTTAATTTTTAAAGGTGCAAGTTGTTTGGTTAGTGTGTGGTGAAAGTACACACACCACGGGCAACAATGTATCACCATAATAATCATCATAGATTAGGAGGAATGTATGTGGATTGCGGAAGTGGTGACAGTGACGCTGCCGCTGCGGCTCGAGCACTTAGAGCTGAGCAAAGACGAAAAGTTTATGACCGTTATATTAATAGCTTAAGGCATCAAGGGTTGTATCATTTAGCAGGTGAGTTGATGGTTGATTGATGGCAGTTTAAATGGCGTCAATAGTGTAGTCTCAATATCTCCAAACTTGTATGGCTATTGAGAAAGGTTCCTTTAAAATGTCAATGTGATACTAGAGATGTTTTCCTATTTTTAAATCAGTTATTCAAGATCGACTTTAGTTAGTTTTCTAACAATTTATTTATTTCATTTCAGGAGAAATTGATAGATGCTTGAAAAAAGTGTCGGAAGGAGTCGAAACATTCGAAGATATTTGGCAGAAAGTGCATAATGCTACAAACACCAATCAAAAGGAAAAGTACGAAACAGATCTCAAAAAGGAGATCAAAAAGCTCCAGAGACTTAGGGATCAAATTAAATCATGGATCGCTTCCGGAGAAATCAAAGATAAGAGTACACTTGTCGATACTAGAAAGCTCATTGAAACGGTATGTAAAACGTCACAACAAACGCTTTCGCAATTATATTGTGTGGTAGTGAAACATGATTATGTTTAAAAGCTATAAAATATGGAATGTGCTTAATGTGATGCAGCAAATGGAGCGATTCAAGGTCGTGGAGCGAGAAACGAAGACTAAGGCATATTCGAAGGAAGGTCTTGGTGCAGCCCAGAAAGTAGATCCAACGACGAGAGAACGAGAAGACCTGAATACCTGGCTAGTTTCATCAATAGATCAAATACAGATTCAAATGGATCAAATGGAGTGTGAAATCGAGTCGATTATGGCTGGGAAGAAAAAGAAACTAGACAAAGATAAACAAGAACGAATGGACGAACTAAAAACATCAATGGATAAGCATAAGTTTCACATGGGAAAATTGGAGACCATCTTGCGAATGCTGGACAATCTCTCTATCGACGTTAATGCGGTAAGGCTCTAAATAAACATTTCTCCATGTTAAAATAAAACTTTGCCTGTGTTATATCCAAAGTTTTTAAATATCCAATATCAAGTAAATACCTTATCATGGTATCAATACCATTAATGCGAGCCTAGAGTCACTGCTATCACCATTTTGAAATGTGAAGTAGTGCTAGAGGTCTCGAAAAAGAATACCAGAAGCAACCTTTATGCCCCAAATCTCGTATTTATCGAATTTGGATACCTGGGTGGCTACATAAGCAAAATGAAAATATTCAACAGAGAGCTTGACATTCATTTAATACTTTTGAAAACAAAAGTGCTACTATAATCTGTTTGATTTTTTTTCAGTTGAGAAAGTTCTTGTCGCAAGTCAAAAAGATTAAGGACGATATTGAATATTACTTGGAATCAAACCAAGAGCCCGAATTTGAAGATAACGAATTCCTGTATGATGATATTGAAGGATTAGAAGAGGTCAATATTTTGCTTTATAATGAGTCCAGATTCTACTTATATTGGAAACCATTTGCTAGGAATTATTAATATCATTGTCTTATTTTGTCGTGTTATTTAGTTTGACGATGGAATTGCCCAACAAAATGCGCTGACGAACTTGGCGCTTAATTCAACAGGGGAAGGGGAGTTGGGTGAAACACCGACGTCCATCACTTCCGGGAACAATTCACCAGGTGGGAAATTACGTACACTAAACATTAACTGAAAATACAAATAGGCTTCAGGCAGTGTGACATATGTTGTCAAATTACAACGAATTAGAGCAGACAGAATGAGGAAAATGAAGATAACAAACTTTATTCGGATATTAGGCCACCTTTTTCAATGTCTAAATTATTTTATTTTTTTACCAGTTTCTCCCATCCATTCCAGGGACAGTAGTAGTGACCCGGAAAAAAGAAGAAAATCTTCCGATGATTCCTCGAAAGTATGCATTCGTTCTATGACTATAATTACAACAAGCAATTAAGTGTCAAGAAAGGCTTGTCTTAACTGTATATTTTATATTGGTTTTAATAGGTCGTACGACCAGTCGCGATGAAAGCAAATCATAGTCCCAGTCCAGCAAGCAAAGGAGTTGGAGTAGTAGGAACTCCTCCAAAGAATGTAGCCACTCCTAATAATTCATCGCCCAGTTCGGGATTGAGTAACCATGTATCATCTTTATCGTCGCTTTCATCGTCACCTACCCAAACTCAGAACTACCATAACGCTCTCAACAACGCAAAAACTTTATGTAAGTGCGATTGCTGACATTTAGTGAAAACATTAAATTAAAAATTCGATTTCAGTCTTCATGTACATATAAATCCAGTTCTATACAAAGTGGAACATTGACGAAGTTAGGAGGTGCGCGAATTCAATGTAGGGGTTGCCCAATCGAATCTTGGTGCAGGCATTGTTGTAATTAATCTAGTATGGTACACAAGTGCGAGCCTAGAGTCACTAGGATATTCCTTTTCAATGGTATCTCGGTGCTACAGGTCTCGAAAATGAATAATCTTGATCTCAACCTTATTATGCCCCGCATAACCATTAATGTTATTCGGACACCAGGGTTGAAACATTTTTTTGCGTTCCGATGAAAACTCGTGCTCATGCCAGTCTCAGCGCTATTAATTACAGCTTACTTAATTTCCCAATAATGTTGCAGCTCATATTGACTGTGTGGAGCACAATAACTCGTCTTCTACAACAGGGGGAACAGCAACAGGAGGCGCTTCAAAATCACCACTTAGTAAAGGCTCGTCCACAGTGAACTCGACTACAAGTAAGGGCACCGCACGTTCGTTTGTTTCAAACTGAATAGTCATGTATTGCACATTCGTATATTAGATAATTTTTCTGCTCAACAAAATTAATTGATGAGGAGGAAGTTATCCTTACTGTGCTAAATCAATGAAAGTGCCAAACAGTTTTCATATGCAGTAAGTGTATGGGAATTCGCTCGCACTCCGACACGAACATATTTATTTACCACTTTATTATTATCGTCAATGAGTCAAGTCACAGGAAACAAATATAATTTTTGAAAAACATTTTATACTTAATTAATGCTGCTTTTTATTTTGTTTTAGGGGAAAGTGAAGGAGCGTCAATTTCAGCGGCAAATGGTCTCATAACCGAGAATGGGGAAACAACGGGTGACCACTCAAGTCCGCATCAGCAACTTAATTCAACTGATAATATAACGGCATCAGTCGGCGTGGTTGGAGAAAATGGACTTATCTCGTCTTTATCCCAAGATGGAACGTCACTACTTGGTTGCAGCCAACTATCATCAGCGGCTGTGGGATCAGGAAGTAGTAATATCACTAGTAACTCCGACTTATCTCATCATCAGCCGTTCACGGATTCGTCAACTAGTTTGGACTCAAACTCTCAACAGTCGAATAACCATTCAGCGTTTTCACAGCAGCCAACTTATGGGGTATTCGGGACTCCAGGCGCAGTGGGGGCCTCTGGGTTGGCCGCTGCGGGGATTTCGAACAGTCTATCTGCATTTGCCGCAAATGTTTCTTGTGTGTCGTCGATGGGTGTTGTTAGTAATGTGAATGGTGGTAGTTCACTCCTTAGTGGTAACATCAGTAGCAGCAGTAGTAATAGTAACAGTTCTAATAGTGTTGTGTTGGGTGGTACGTCAAATGTGATGGGCCTGACTAGCATGCTAAATCATAATAGTGGTGGTGGAGCAAGTGTAACAGCTCTCAGCTCATCCAACTCTCCTTTGATTATGACAACAACAACAACGGCGACAAGTCTCGCCCCAGGACCTGGTGCTGTGAGTAGTAGCAGCAGAGATGGTGGCAGTCTGTTAGGATCAAGTACCGGCGTTCAAGCGTCAAGTCATAGTAATTCCAGCTCGAACAACCTTCTTTCTCAGCAGCAGCAACAACTCCAGCAGTTGCAAATGCAGGGATCAGGCGGGCAAACAGGAAGTGTAAGTACTCTGTTTAAATTTTAATTATTATTAAAGATAAGACATGGTTAATAATATTCAGGAACTTACAGGAGTATTCGAAAACGGTTATGCGATTAATGAAATGAACTTTTCATATTGTAATTAAAAATAATATTTGCTCAAAGAGAATGGTTAATAGTTGTTGTAATAATAAACATGTCCTTGTTCCTGTATCAATCATTCATTGTAAATAATGTGTTGGTAAATTTCAGAGTCGTGATAATAGTAATTCCAGCTCGAACAACCTTCTTTCTCAGCAGCAGCAACAACTCCAGCAGTTGCAAATGCAGGGATCAGGCGGGCAAACAGGAAGTGTAAGTACTCTGTTTAACTTTAATTATTATTATAAGACATGGTCAATATTCAGTAACGTACAGCCACAGGAGGATTTAAAAACGGTTATGCGACGAATGAAATGAACTTTCCATATTGTAATTAAAATTAATATTTGCTCAAAGAGAATGGTTAATAGTTGTTGTAATAATAAACATGTCCTTGTTCCTGTATCAATCATTCATTGTAAATAATGTGTTGGTAAATTTCAGAGTCGTGATACCACCCCAATCTCTGATTATATGAGGCAACAAGATCAAATTTTACTAAACCGCATTCTACAGGAGGGCGGAGATGCTATGGCTTCTCTGAAGACGATGGCGCAAGATGTACTCGATCGTACTGGTCTCAACCTTGGTGACAGTAGTAAGTTTTTTAAAAGTTTAAATCACAAAATGAAACGCTCGTTTAAAAATAACGCTGAGAAATATCAAAATGATGCATTGGTAAATTTCAGAGTCGTGATACCACCCCAATCTCTGATTATATGAGGCAACAAGATCAAATTTTACTAAACCGCATTCTACAGGAGGGCGGAGATGCTATGGCTTCTCTGAAAACGATGGCGCAAGATGTACTCGATCGTACTGGTCTCAACCTTGGTGACAGTAGTAAGTTTTTTAAGTTTAAATCACAGAATAAAACGCTCGTTTAAAAATAACGCTGAGAAATATCAAGTTTTACTTCTTTTCAATTTTCAGATGTACCCGAGAACAAGACTCAGGACGCACACATCCCACCGCTGCTGGGTGTCGCGCCGTTAGGCCCTGTTCCTCTCTCAAAAGAGCATCAGTACCAATTCCAAATGTTAGACTCCGCACATTATCACATGCCGGTTCCTGCTGATGCAGAAAGAATGAGGCAGTTTCTGCCAAGAAATCCCATTCCTACACCTCCGTACTATCCACAAGTAAGTCAAATAACTTGATTATAATTATTTTACGACGGCAGGACTACTACTCGAGCCAGAGTTGATAATTTTTATCTTTTTGAAATTAAAAAGATGAAACTTTATTAAATGATTTTCTTAATTTACGCAGCATCCGATGGCGAATGCGGACTCTCTGGAATTTTTCCAGCGACTCTCGATAGAGACATTATTTTTCATCTTCTATTATTTGGAAGGGACT
>JAANSP010003988.1:0-10665 GCA_036850745.1 Homidia socia
ATCTGCTGTATAGCGACAATTCACAGTTAATAGACACGCGGTTACACTACTGACCCTTTTGTTCAGTACCAAGATAACTAGAGCTTGGTAACAAGCTCTCTCTGAATTCCGATATTTTTACTACTATTTTATTACACTACTTGGCTTTACTCGGTTAAAAAGGAAACAATCAGTCTCCTCATTAGTCCTCAAGTGAAGCAATACGTGGAAAAAATCCATGTGCCCATTTTGTCTTTAGAGTTATTTTTGTCTTCCTTCTAGACTATTTTTTCCCAATAGGAATACGTGCGTTAAGTGGAATACACACCAAGTAAGGGAATACGTGATTTCGCAATTTTCTTTCGTATTCATTTTGTCGCGCACGTGGTTGTGGCATATGCCGATACTGAAGCGACAAGCAAGTAGTTTGCATTTATTTAAAGAGTGCCTATGCACTACTACTGATGAGTTGCTGCAATGTTATAATGACACGCAAACAATTTACAGAGAACATGGCAGCTAAAATTTCCTACTTTCATCTTTGTTCTCAGTATCCTCTTGTTGCTCATATAGTCAATCTCTGTCTTTATCAATAGTATTTATTTACAAGTGAAATTAAAGGATTCTTTTGGACATTGACTTCAAAGAGTCATGAAACGCCCTTTCTTACAGACAATACCATATTTGGAATTTGGGTGAGACATAAAACGAAAAAACGACAAGAGTAGAAAAAAACGAGTGTAGGTATGCTGAAGTAAGAGAGGTAGAAGAAGGAAATGCAAAAGAGACGCTACAAAAAACAGCGTACTTGATTCCATATCGCTCTTTAATATTTCGAAAATGATAAGTTTTCAACAGCAGGAGAGACATGCCATAATACTAATATGTATTTTATCCATTACTTGCATATTTTAAATTGTAAAGCATCAATAATTACCTGAACGTCTTTTTGATTAAAAAAGTGTATCTTTATTTCATGTAGTAATTTTTGTCATTTTCATGAGAGTCAGACTCCAGTTGAGTCACTCTACTTGTCATGCTGAGGATTTTTAGAAACCTGGAAAAAGGGGCTGATTGCTAGAATGTTCTGGAAAAGATTTGCCTTTATTTTTTATTATCATTGCATCACGGCACAATTGACTGTATAATTCAGGAAAGTTGCACAAGCTGTTATTAAACAGTATGCTTTCAAGATTGGATGTTTGATAAACTGAATTTTATTATAGCTGCATTATTTATTTATTTAATATTGGTAATATGATAGCGCTTGCGATGGATCATTTTCCTGGCATTTCACCTATCGAAAATAATAACAGTATAAAAAAACCATTATTACTATTACTGCGATTATGTAACTGTCGTATGCATTGATGTTTTGCAGAGCTATTTTGTTCAGGATTATGATCCAACCATTGAAGATTCCTACACCAAACAGTGTGTCATAGACGATGTTCCAGCGAAATTGGATAGTAAGAACTTTATGCAACCATGAATTTAATAATAAGAATAGCCATTTTTGGCGGTTATATTGTTTCTCTCTTTTTAATGATTTCCGGTATCAATATAACATATTTTAATGACTTCCTGTGTGACTAAATTCAGTTCTAGACACTGCAGGCCAGGAGGAGTTTAGTGCAATGCGAGAACAGTACATGAGGTCTGGAGAAGGGTTTCTCTTGGTCTTCTCCGTCACCGAACGGTCGTCCTTTGAAGAAATTACCAAATTTCACCGTCAAATTCTTCGAGTCAAGGATCGAGATGAGTTCCCTATGCTAATTGTAGCCAATAAATCTGACCTGGAAAGTCAACGTGTGGTAAGTAATCAATCATGCTACCTCTCTGGCCCCAAAGAACTAAAATGTAAAATGTTTTTACGGTTAACAATTTCGACACAAACTTTTAACGAATTTTTTTCTTTTGGTTCTGTTTATTGTGTAGGTTGGTCGTGATGAAGCGCACAATTTAGCCAAGCAGCTTCGAATTCCATTGGTTGAATGCAGTGCAAAGCTTCGAATGAATGTAGACCAAGCCTTCCATGAGCTTGTTCGTGTAATTCGTATGTTCCAGCAAATGGAGAGACCTCTCATGAAACAACAGCGAAAAAACAAAAAGAAGTGTATTCTTCTTTAAGTATGCCGATTTAGTGGTAACGTTTCATCACAATCACTAGAAAAGAAAAAAAGCTAACTTAACTTAGAAATTATAAAATATTTTGAAACACTCCGTTCGAGATGATCTTTATACTAACTACAACGCAGAGGAAATTAGACCCGCAAAACATATTGTAAATCAAAATATTATTATGAAGAAAACACGAATGATCTTATTCTTAAAAATGCAATTTAATATTGATAAAGTTCCAAAATATATTACACTAAATGTTACTACTACTCTACCGTACTATTAAGTATTACATTTAAGTACTTCACAACACAACAACTCCAACAATCAACACTAAAAATGTAGGTATTAATAATGTCTTGATTGACATCTATATAATATACAGTTATACACTTACAAAATAAAATGAATGATAAAGCTCTTATCAACAAACTTGTTGTCCACCTTAGTCAAAATACAAGGTAAAAAGGTCTAATCTAACTTTGTTATATGTTTCTATAAATATTTCAAATACATGTGCTAAAAAGATATCTCGACCACTTTTTAACAATGCTGCGAAAATTAAACATTGTTTTAATTGACTTTACACAAAATACTTGTTTATTTACTAAGTTGAAAGTATTCATTTTCATCTTGTTATTAAGTTATTTCATTTTTTGACTACTCTCTTATTATTATACTCATACAATACATCATCTCCTTTTTTACTCCAAATTATTATTATTATTATTATTACTTTTATTTTGTAGACTTATCTAAATATTTATCAACTCAAAGCATGCGATGCGTATTACTATTATGTTAATTAAGAGCTATTAAATTTATTAGTGGTATAGCGCGTAATAAATATTATTATTATTATGCTCTATAATATTTAATATTTTAACTACTACTGCAGCTTAGTTTATAGTTTGACCCCAGAGAGAGAGAGGTGTTGTAAAAATGTATGTAAAAATGTGACAACACAACAACTAGCAGGTAGATAATTCTTACTTGTTGTATATTACTTATATTATAACTGATGTTAATTGTCCCAAAAGTTCAGTCATTTTATTTACCCACTTGTCAAAATGTTCCGACGTCACCACCGACTTTTAAATTGAAAAATCTCCTTCATCCTTGATCTGAAACCAAGAGAGATTAATTTTGTTTATTATGGTGCACAAATCAATCAACTAATAAAAGTGTTAACAAAAAATCCTAACGACTCTGTGGTTAGAATCCATGTGCCTTACTTGACTACTCTCATTAATAATTGTTACACTGAATGAATTAATATTGTATAAGCCTGCTGTACTCTGTGAATTAATTGTGCATGATGATGTTACATGCACATAAAATGGTTATGAAAAATATATATAAGATGAACCAATTCTGAATACATACATACTTGTATTTTAGATACAAGTGAATATTTTTAAATCAACTAATATTTTTTAAACGGTAACTAAAGAAGAAGAAGAGTCGCTAATTATTATTATTAAATTAAATATATTACTGTAATGTAGTAATTATTATCATTATATTATATTATTATTATCATTAGCTATTGTTCATTATCTCTTGAAAAACGAATTGTTCTTTTTTGTAAAAATTTAAATATTATTGTAATGTGTTGAAAATATTATAACAATGATTGTATAAGTGCATATGAGCTAATTGTTTGTCATGATGCTATGGAAGAACGAGTCCCACTAATAATACAAAATGCTTGATTATTACGTAAAAACTACACCAAAATTACCCTACTTGCACTTTTATTTTCAAATTCATCAAATATTTTTCCGGAGCAAAAAGTTGTCTTGAAATGTCCTTGCCTTTGTTTGTCAAGTAATAAGCGAAATGTGTACGCCTCATTTTACTGATAATATATAGGCTGCAGAAGCTCAGCAAGGTAATTAAATCACGGTTTTTCTTGGATAACTCATTGTCCTTTCTTATCGATAGCAATAAATATCGCTACAGAAAAAAACTGGCAACCAAATAACCAAACCACAGGACCCCGTGACGTTGTAATGACTGGTGCAATGTTCAAAAATAATTTCTTGATAAATGATTCATACTTTGATATTTTCAGCAAATAAACCGACCTGTCAAACGACAATAACATTTACCATTGAATTTAATCCTGCTGGAACAGACGAACAGGTAGGTGATCGCCAAATGTTGTTGGTGTTTGGGCGCATTGTAGAATTTCTAGAGGTTTGTCAATGTTGTCCTCTCAACATCTATTCGTTTCACAGTTAAGAAGGTCCAGAAAGGGAGATTGGTATTTTTTTACTATGTACTATGCATATAAATTTTAGTATAAATAATCATTTAGACTAGTTGGGGACGAATTTGAAGGGACTCCCAACTAGAAATTGTCAATATGTAAGTATTCGTGAAGTAAAGTGGCAAAATTTTCACAATAACGGGGCCAAAATGATAATAAAGGTAGGCATGTACACCTATTCAAAAACTAGTGAATTTTTTCAGTGTATTTTATTTTTTCAAAAACAATAACAATCAGAAGCAAATGTAAACAAACTGTATACATATTTCAATCGACAGTAATAAAAAGTACATTGAACATCAAACTGATATCTCTGCCATTTATTTTCAAGGACGAATGACTAGATAAAAATAAATACACAAGTAGTCTTAACAATATAATGTTTGCATACTCTGACATAACCGCGACCGCTGTTTTCAATAAACAAACAAACAAACATGAAAGCTGCAACCATAGCTGTGTTTTTGAAGTAAATTAACTTTACTAGCATAGCAAATTCATTTTGGAAAGAAAACATCGTAAATTAGTTAGCTGAAGTTGATAACTGATTACACAAGTAGTCTTGCAATATAATGTTTGCATATTCTGACATAACAGCGACCGCTGTTTTCAATAAACAAACAAACAAACATGAAAGCTGCAACCATAGCATAGCTGTGTTTTTGAAGTAAATTAACTTTACTAGCATAGCAAATTCATTTTGGAAAGAAAACATCGTAAATTAGTTAGCTGAAGTTGATAACTGATTGACTTTTTCAGTTTTTCAGAATACGTTGAAAGTTAATGTCGGACACTAATTTTTTTTACACTTTAACTTAGATATTATAACAGTAATGATTGCCGTCTTTGATCTAAGGTCTTTAAAAGTTCCAAAAATAGAACCAATTGAGCAGCTCAGGGACGCACTGACGAAAATAGTTAGTGACAATCAGCGCACATCTCTAGCTTCTTAAGCTCATATCGGTATTTACAATAGCTTATTATTTCTCTTTTAGCATACTGTAACACATTATATTAATAGCAGTAGTTAGATTAAATTATTACATAGTTTAATTGCTTTACGCGCTTGAATGCCATGAATACATTGTAAATTGAACTGACGTGCACAGTAAATGATCATCATAATTTTAGGAAATAACTAATTACTACATTAAGATAATTTAACAGGCATAACGATTGGATTTTATGTACTGAGAGAAAGAACTCTATGAACAGAATCTTGAGTACTTTTTTCTGAACAAACGTTAACTTGAAACTAGTTTCAGTGCTGCTCTCAACCAACTCATTTCGTACATCTGACATGCAGAAGATACGTCAGATGTACAATTTAACGAGGGGCTAATCAATTTTCCTTGATTGCATATTCCAAACTGATAGTCCAGAGTCGTTAGCACCACACAATAAATACCACCGACCATCCTTTTTCATTTTTTCATTGATGAAGAGCAAAGTGTTAATTTGAGTTTTGTGGTAGTTGATGGTTGATATTTGGCTCATCTCAGGAAAACCAAAAATTCGAACAGTTCCATCAAAACAACCTGCAGCCAATAGTTTTTTGCCTTCTCTCATAGCCATGCAACTGACTCCTTCTGTTGGAAGTATCTTTTTTCCGAATGGTTGCAGAGTCTTGGGTTCATCTAGGCACCATTTAAATAGGAACATGTACTTCAGGTTGCTTCCAATCACAAAAATGTTTCCATCACCTTCAATGCACATTCCGATTGGTCGCTCCTCATTATTTCCGTAGTTGGGGAGAAGGAACTTTGATAATGATGTCATTTGAAAGACTCCGTCACCAGCACCGCCTGGAATTCGACACGCTTCCATAAGGTGGACATAACCATCTTCAGTAGCACAGATAATATACCTTGATGCGTCCAAAGCAACTATTTCCTTAACTGCCATGATCATAGCCTTAAATGAGTGGCAGGCTTGAACAGATGGATCACCCTGTGAATGAATTCCAATTTTATCTTTCCCAATAGGCACAATCACTTGTTGATCTGAACACAAATACGGTTTGCAGAAACCAATATGCGTTTCACTTGATAACAGTTCATTTGAGTTGTTGTTGGCAGTTGAGTCATCCTTTTGCAGCGGTTTGACTAGGTGAAATCCTTGATGTCGGCTATGCATCATGATAGCTGGGTCGACATGCTTCCGCCAGGATAATGTTCCCCAAGAAACTTGCTCAAGACTTGTTTGCTGTTTCCAGGTGATGCAACGAAACTGGAAAAAAGGTGATTGAAAGATAATATTGTCAGCCATGTAACGGAAAGAAGGAATTGGCAGCAAGTAATAAAAGCAACTACAGTTCAATTAGCCGTAAATACCATGGTATCATAAACCATAATGCATCCATTCATGGTCACAACCCCGAATCGTGGACGGTCGTTAGAAGCCGCACCAAACACAGCTTTGTCCAAGGGAATCTCAAATAAATGCAATACTGGACTGTTGCCTTCCATGTTCAGGATAGTAAATGGAAGACTGGATTTGGTATTTTGCCGTGACAGACTAAGCGTGTCTACCGAGAGACTACTCATCTTCTTTTCTACCAAATCCCTAGAAATTATATAATTACATCAGTTAACACATTTGTTACTTGATTCTACACCACAATACAATTAAATATGACACAATCGAACAAAGTAATTACTGAAGTGGGTCCGTCATGGTTCAGTCTTAGTTCTCACAGAGATGGGAGTTTTTTTCTAAACCGATACCGGCGACCTGTACACAAGCAATTAGAAATGCGCAAAGCTATTATATTTTCCGTAAACTTTATACAAATACCAATACAGTTTCTACCATACCATGATATTCAGAAACTGCTAAACTAGTAATCGACTCAGACTCCTTGTAAAATGTTCTAGTTTTAATTACCTTGTGTAGACGTTATATAACCAGCCAGACGAAGCTGAAAATTTCGCTTATTGTATAAGCAAAATGCTAATCACAATAATCACAGATGACGTCAAGAAGTACAGGTTAAATGATTGATAACTGGATTCATTCCAGTCCCAACCGGAAGAGCTTCACTTGCACAATTACATTAGATTAAAGTAGATTTCCAAATCACAAGAATTTTAATACCAGGATAACTTTAGTTGGTTCTTTCAGAATGAATAAGAGAAAATTATTACATACAACATAATGTTCGCGTGGACGATTAAGACGCGACGAAAAGTTTTTTTTACCAAAAGGCTAAATCTCCAATAATCTATCCCCTTGAATATTTTTGCCATATAACTATTCAATTGAGGAAACATAAATAGCACACTAAGTAAGTAAGGAATACTTTTACTAATATCCCTATCTATTAAATATTCCTATAAATATGATTGGATTTTTTTCAGCAGCCAGCAGTTGTATCACGTATATCACATAAGATATCAGAAATTCAGAGAGGTAAACGACCGTGGCAATTACTGTGAACCCCTAATAACAAAAAACGAATATTGACCAAAGTCAATAAATATCAAAATAATCCAACAAAAAAGGAAACTATAGGAAGGGGCTACAACAAGAATTCTTGGTAAATGAAGAAAAAAAACTTTCCCCTTTATCACCTATAAACCAATGAGATATCCATTTACAAGAAAAAATTAATAATAATCCAAACCAATCTTAAAATAAAATATTGAATTAGCTTGCTACCTGACTCACTTGTCTACCGCCAATCAAACCACTACTACTATGATAATAATAAGAATAACAATAGTCCAAACAAAACACTAAAACACAGCAGCTAAAAATAAATTGTATTTTTATAGAAAAAACGGATGCCCCTCGCTTCTTCACTTGTACAAGTACTCCTATCACTCATTAAATCAATCGGCTGCTATCAATCGCTGAAAAGTCGCAGTTTAATCAACAATTCAATCAAACAAGTAGTAGAGTTAGATTTTGAAAAGAGGAGAGTGGATTCTTGTGTCTATTTCTCTCTCTTGCTCTCTTCTTCTTCTTCCCAATAAATACTTTCGTCTCGCGTGTGTGTTTTTGATAATGAAGGTTATTGAAGATGAACTTTTTAGCAGGTAAAGTTAACAAGAGGTAAGTAAAGCAGCAAGAAGAATGCAGTGCAGCAAGCAGTGCAGTGAAACCTGTTTGTTTTGTTTTTGTTTTCGTTTCATTCAATTCTTCAAGTCGTGCTCGCTCATGCCCATGCCATGCTGTAGTAATAATGCAGCAGTACAAGAAGAAGTAATAGTACTTATTTACATACAACAAAAAAACCAACCGCTCGACTTATCTTCTTTTACGCTGCTTGCTGCTACTTTTGCTGTCTGGCTGGCATTTGGCAGGAGGACAAACAGACATATTTTTTTAGAAACAGACATACAAGCACAGTAAGTAAGCTAAACGCAGTAAACGCACACACACCCCCAAAAAAAGAAACTAATTTTGCTTGGTAGTAGTGTGGGTGGGCAGCAGCAGTGCAGTGTTGTCGTTGTTCTCCTGTCCCGATTTCTAAAATTCTAAAGGATGATCATCATGAGCAATATTAACATTCTTTTTTTCGTCGTGTTTAATATGCAGATGCAGCAATAGAAGGAATGCATGCCAAGAATCAGATAAGATGTGAATGTGTAGACAGATATAACATGCAAACCAAGTCGCCGCGTTTCTTCTACGGGAGGATGGCGTGGGTGGGTATGGAAAAAATAATGATGACTAATCAACTAATAATCTTTAAAAATGTGTATAATATGGTAGATGGAAGAAGAAGAGTAATTAATGACTGGTTGTACAGTTCACTCACTCGTATTGAGTACATTTTCGATTTGGACCAACTGGTTTGCAAGTACTTACAATTGCAATGTGCAGAACGAGCCATGCATGTTTGGGTTGCTGCATGTTTTGCTACTACTATTTGGGTTTTCCTCCACCCACGCACACATTTGAATAAAAGAGAACAAAAATTTATATTTCATGAAGGATAAAAAATATGTAACGTATTTACAATGAAAGTCATTTAAATAAATGAAACTTATTACAAAAATGTAATTTTACATTCATTTTATTTAAATTCTTCTAAAAAGTATACACCTGCTTCTTTTTTTGGTTGCATGAAATACTAGCGTAGTCCGTAGAATTGTCGAGCTTCTTTATCCAGAGGAGTTGGTGCACCACTTAGTAAATCTTTTCCTTCACCAGACTTTGGAAATGCTATGACATCCCGTATACTATTTGTGGCTAGCAGCTTGCTTAAGAACCTGTCAATACCTGGGTAATAGAGTAAAAATCTGTCTTCAAGCATTTATGATACTAATTAAGTGATGATTAAAAAAATTGGATAACAAAAATGAAATTTACCGAGCGCAAATCCACCATGAGGTGGACAACCCGACTCCAAGGCGTCTAATAAATAGTCGATATCTGCTAATGGAAGTTGAAGAACGTTTTGAAACACATGCTTTTGTAACTCGGCGTTGTGAATACGAATGGATCCTCCGCCCACCTCTGCTCCACAGTAAACCAGATCATAACTTTGGCCAATGGCGTTTTCAGGGTTTTGATACACATCATTTACGTCTGTTGGCATTGTGAAAGGATGATGGGCTGCTTCAAGCTTTCCAGTCTGTTCATTTTTTAAAAATAGTGGAAAGTCCACAATCCAGAGAAAGCCGCCAGTGTCTGGTTTATCATTTCCATATTTTTCCATGCTTTCTTTGTACGATAACCTTGGAAATGGTTTTGCAGTGTCTGGTATGACACTTTTCGGACAGGAGTATTTTAAAAGGTCCTCCACTAGTTTAATCACGTTTTCTCGATTGGTAAATGACATTTCAATATCCAACTGAGTAAACTCTGGTTGCCTATCCGGTTTTGCAATTTCATCACGATAACAGCGAGCTATTTGATAGTACTTATCCATTCCACCAGCCATTAAGAGCTGCTTTAACAGTTGAGGGGATTGGGCCAATGCATAGTATGAGTCTTTGAATTTGGTCAAAACTGGGAATTCCCTTGCACCCTAGATGTTGACAATCAAGTAAAATAACTTATGCAAAATAGAATGTATTTAATTTGCTTAGCAAATTGTAATTATTAGTATCGATCTGTATTTTTGCACTATGCAATATATTATGTGTAAGCGAAACTTTACCCCAGGAGTTCTACGAATGAGGGTAGGTGTTTCCACGTCAATAAAATGATTTGCGTCCATAAAACGCCTCACGCTACTTAAAAAAGCAGACCTTTTCCTCAGGATGGATTGTGCCCTTGCATTCCGTAAATACAAATAACGATAACGTATGGCCAAATCTTCGTCTACCTGAAAAAAA
>JAANSP010003989.1:0-10665 GCA_036850745.1 Homidia socia
ATAAAAATATAGGTAGATTCTGCCGGCTCTTGATTATGTCCTGGTGAGATGGATCATGAGAATGACTACTCTGTTCCAATTCTATTTTATCTAGCTCGGCTGAAAGAATAAAATCGATCTGCCTATTATCGAAACAAAATTCTTGGTCATTTTCCCTTTCTATGTCTTTATTGGTCTTTTCCATTTGCACCTTTTCCCATTCATCCAATTCGCTTTTGGTATAAAACCAGGATCTATATTTCCTTTTTCCATTCTGAACGGTAATAGTGTCTTTGGTCCGGATGGCTTTGTCCATTTTTTTAACTCCGTACGGATGGATCCACCGAACAACAATATAGTTTCTTTCTCATCTGGAATTATGGTATAGATACATCTTCTTTTTATATCTAGTTTTCTCTCGGCTGGATGATATTTCTAGATGGTTTCGTCTGTTCAAAAACAAATTCTCTTCTTTTTCTCGCTCCTGGAATTTTGTCCACAACAGCTTTGGCATTGTAAGCACATTCCGATCTAACATTTAGGATCAATAGTATTCCAGATTCGATATTTGGACATGTGGACGTTTACTACTTCCAGGTCCGATCATCAACTACCAGGCTACCTTTATTTGTTTCATTAGTCATTCTATTTGTTTCCTTGCTAGGATCATTTGTAATATATATTCTGGATATTTGCCATTCAAACTATTTCGGGGTTTCTATTTTGATGCAGAATCTGATGATTAATGTTAGTGCTTTTCTATTCAAATTGGGAAGGAAAAGGTCTGAAGTATATTGTTAAATAAAAAACATGATAATCTACAAACCAAGTTGGGTGGTTCATTCGGATGAGAAGAATCGAAATCTCAACCTGTTTACGTTGGCCATCAACGCTTCAAATACTAGACTTGCAACGGGTGGAATCGATTCGGAAATCAAAATCTGGAATGTTGATTTGATGATAAGAGAAGCACAAGGACTGGAAGGCGATTTAAAGGAACCAAAATTATTATGCACATTGAAACAACACACTGGAACCATAATGTGTCTAAGATGGTCGCCAAATGAAGAATATCTAGCCTCTGCTTCGGATGATTCGTATGTAATTGTCTGGAAACAGGAAAGGACCTTAAAGAATGATGAAGAATATGATAAACTAGTACAATCGTTGGGGTCCACCAAATTTGGAACCTTTGGTCACGAAAAATACAAGCTGGTCAAGAAATTATCGCTACATCAGTCGGATGTAACTGGCCTTGCCTGGTCGCCATCTCAAAAATACTTGGCCAGTTGTGGGGTAGATAATATGATTTACATATGGGAAACAGATACGTTTCAGTGTTTCAGGAAACTACAAGGACATCAGGGATTGGTGAAGGGAATTGACTGGGATCCTCGAGACAAGTATATTGCATCACATTCCGATGATCATTTTCTGTATATTTGGAATACCAAAAATTGGAAAATGGAAACCCGGATAAAAGGGGATGGCGATACTTCTAAAACCAAGGTGTTCGGTGGGTACACATATGTACAGAGACCCAGTTGGTCACCTGATGGAGGTTATCTATGCATTGCCAATTCCATCAATTTGAATAGACCAGTGGCACGTTTGATAAAAAGAAGTGGATGGGATGCCAATTTGTCATTTGTTGGACATGCCAGTAATGTTGAAGTGGTCAAATTTAATCCGAATTCGTACAGTATCCAAGAAAACGATCCGAACACCATGTACTGTGCAGTGGGAAGCATGGATAAGAGCCTGAGTATATGGAGAACAGGTATTTCCTTTCCCCTGATAGTGATTCAGGATCTCTTTGAACATAGTGTTATGGATATTGATTGGTCAAGAGATGGACAATGCCTATTCTCTTGTTCTTATGATGGAACTATTGCATTGATCTATTTCGGGGAAGATGAACTTGGCTCAATTTCATCGATTGGTTTTGACGAACAAGAACAGCGCGATATAATCCTTCCAATGTACGGGGAAAAATCTGAACCGATCCAACGGGTAACCATAGATAAACAGGGGAAGAAAAGAATTCGACCGCAATTGATTAGTGCGGGTACTAAACAAACGGAAAATGTTGCGAGAGGAAAAGAAGCTAACGGCAAATTCGATACAAAAAAGATTATTATTCCAATTCCAGAGGAGAGAATGCGTTTTACAGTAAAGTTGTTCCAAGGTGAAGGGGCCGAAATTTGGAGTACCAGGATTGATGGGAACAAATTGTCACTGGTTGTTGGTGAGACTGTGGAATGGACAGATATATTCTCCGGGAACATTAGTTTGGTTTGTGGAAATGAACATTGGATTGCTGCTGCAACAGTCGATGAATCCGATGGATATGAACTGTACCTGTTATCTATATCCGGAAGAAGAATTTTGCCACCTCTCCTTTTAGAGTCAGCCATTGCATTCATGGCAAATAATGATAATTTGTTGATCGTGTGTTCTGCATCAGGAAATTTTCGTGTGTGGGATATATGGAACAAAAAAGTAGTCTCTAGATTCCAAATCATGATCTTGGATAAACAAGAGTCCATTGTATTGAGAAATGTTTCGCTGAGTCCCAATGGAATTCCCATCATATTTTTATCAAACAAAAAGGTGTATATGTATAATATGGATTTGGATATATGGATGGATTGTTCTCTGGACAATTATTATTCTTCGGATTTTGTTCGAAGCAGAAAGACCCGACCAACAACTATGGCGGATGATCTATTACAATCTCGAACATTGGATAATAGCCATATGGAAATTTTGGATAAGAAGATGAGGGCGGGATCTGGGAACAAGGACCTGTATGATCAAAACAGTATTACTCTGGCACATTTGGAACATCAACTGTCGATTTCTCTGATTTTGGGGTCAAAGGAGATGTATTTAAAATGGCTGAGATTGTATGCCAAAAAATGCAGCGACATGAAACTTGCGTTACGGATAAGGGAATTATTGACGGCCCTAAAACAGGAATCTTCATCTATGGAGAAATTGGATCCACTGATTTCCGAATATTTTGAAAGGGATACGACGAAAGCTGCTCCGGATATTTTGACAGCCATAGTCCAACTTGGATTGCAAAGTCCACAGGCATTCAAAGAGATTTGTTCGATTTTGACAGCAGACACATCTCTAGAGCCTGTTTGGAAACCTTTTGGAGCTGATGAGATGCAATGTGACTGAATTGGCGGGCAACGGTTTATTTTTAATGTCCGGTAGCGATTTTGATGATTCTATTGATATAAGCGGATATGAATACAATACATTACCATCCATCCTGGGAACTAGAGCATCAAAAGCGAGGTCGCTGTGTGAGACAGGAAAAGATGTTGATGATCAATCTTCAACCTCGGATTCCAAAGAATTTATGGATACGAGACGTTCGAATAGCATATTTCATGATCATCCAAGCTCAGTGTCCTTGGAATATGATCGCACAGTAGAAAACGAGGACATGCAGAGATTGAATAATCTTTTGGATAGCACAGATGATGATTTTAATGGTCCAGATGACAAGGATACTTTTAGGGACAGTCAGACCCACGATTCTTTTTCTCGAGGTATTCAGGATAATGCTGACACTCCAGAGCCGATAAAGGATCGTACTGTTCACCAGCTCTGTAAAGAGCTTCAGGAGATCAAGTCGTTGATTGTAGAATAGGAAAGGATGTTTAAAGAAAAAGAGCAAGAATTGAAACAAGAAATCCATGAAATAAAGATTCTTTTGGGAAAGCAAAACCAAGCATCGAATGAACGGCCTCTCAAATATCGAATGTACAGCAAAGATGGAAATGTCAAAGAAGTATATCCAAACGGGGACGTTGTGTACAAATATAATCGTAAAAGTAATGATACAGATTCAACGACTATATGTAAGATTGATTCCAAATCCGGAAGTAGAACGTATATTTTTCCAAATGGCCAAATCGAAAGATACCTCCGCATTGGACCCTCCAACATTGAAGACGATGTTTTGTACCACGAAATTGTTCATGTGGATGGCACACTACATCATCGATTCACAAACGGGAAGGAAATTGTCAAGTACCCCGACGGGACAGTAGTTACCATGGATAAAAATGGTCAGAAAATAGTCACTCGGGGATGACTATTCCATGCTGGCTCTATGAATAGAGTATTGGTTCAAAATGTGTTTTTCCATGTCATCCAAGTTCTCGCCAGGAATAACAAGAGAGTGCAGGGGAGGCCCAAAGTCTTGTTCTACCAAGAGCTTTAAGGGGCCTGTTTTGATGGTTCCGTCAGGAGATCCCAATCTAGAAACACCAACTGCCAAAGTGTCAGGAGTTGCCACATTTTGCTTTCTGCTCGTTTCGATTTTAAATAGTTGTTGAATGGCTTGATTTACGGTCATAAATCTTGGTGGATCCCATTTTCTAGGAATTGATCTGGACAATTCACTGGCCACAGGTTCTTTGACCTTGATGTCGAGTAGGCACAAAGTATGGAGTTTCAATTGTTTGTTGAGATAAAGTCGATCGTAGAATGAATCTGGTTTCCAAGTATCCGTAAAAAATGGTATGGAAATTGGAGGACCAAACTTGTACATGGAAAGACCCGTAACACCAATAGCAGTCATGATTGATGCATTATGGACAACTTTCACAGGGACATTTGCTCGGATGCATCGGAGCATCAGATCGGAATGAGTGGTAGCACATAACGGATCACCTGCTACTAACAAGGCTACATTGGATTCGATGGCTTGGTCCAAAATAAATGTCCCTCTCGATTCCACAACCATCCTATCAGCCAAGAGAATTTTCTTCCCATGCATCATTTCCAACTTGTTCAGCATGTCAAGAAAGCCTGTTTGATGTTCAAGGGCATTTCCAAGAGAGATGGATTCCCAAGATACACTGTTTAGAAGACTTGTATATGAATCGAGATAAACATGATCACAGATTTGTAGAATCTCTTTTCCTTGGAGAGTAATGTCTCGCTCAGTGCCCAGACCCAAACCGACCAAATAAAGCATCAGTGCGCGATTCCTGGAATGACAAATAATTATAGAGAGTATGGGCTTAGATCATGCACCCATTCGTTGAAACATAATGTCATGATTATACCAGAAAAAAGTTTTGTTTTTGGTGAATTGGCACAACCTGTAAAATTGTACAGAACCAACACAGCGTTATTTGATGAACCATCTGGAGGTGCAATGTTCGATGATCCTAGTACACTTATTACCAAGACCCAAGTGACAATTTCCAGTATAGATGAATTGAACAGGTCAAAAGACTATGCTTGGTGGTTAAAAGATGCGGAAAATCGAAACTGGATAGGAAGACCCGAAGGAGGACAAAGATCCAAATACGTTTTGTTCGTGAACCAAGGGAATGAGTTCAAGGTGATTGCAGTTGATAGGTGGTACAGATTCCAACCCAAAATCCACTATCAAACCCTGGATATTGATGAGGCAGAAAAGAAGATGACGGAAAAGAAAGTATTTGGATCAGACAGATGGATAATGAAGAGCAAGAAAGGATTGAAAGAATCGGTCAACAAACTACAGCAACTAAGAAATGACCTTGAAGTCTGGCCAGAAGGTGAAGAAATGGTGGTAAAACGAGATGTTGATGAGGTGATTGATTTTGAAGAGATTTTTGATGATGATGAATCAGACGAGACTGACGAACAAACGACACTCAACCATGGATCATTGACCCGTTCTGGAAGGGAACTTCGGAGAACCTTGAAGAATGTAGACAAGCATAATATTTATGAATCCGACGAGGAGCAGGATCCGTATGCAAGTGTGGAAGATGATCCCGTATCTGACAAAGAATCAGGACCAATCAAAGATGGTGAATCATCTAAAAGATCAATACAGGATCCAAGCA
Source organism: Homidia socia (assembly GCA_036850745.1). NCBI lineage: Eukaryota > Metazoa > Arthropoda > Collembola > Entomobryomorpha > Entomobryidae > Homidia > Homidia socia. The sequence goes on from JAANSP010003989.1 coordinate 5,850, forward strand.
GTGTCTCGAACAAGAGGATAAAATCTAGGGCTGCCAGCCAAGACTCTGATCTGTTGACCGAAGAGGATATTATTTCGCACCTTAGAACCAAACCTCTACGTACCAAGGAATTGATTCTGTTGATCAAGCCCAAACTCAGAGCAAATTTAGAGAACAAGGATAGATTTAGAACATTGGTGAAAAAACTTGCCACGGTCCAATCAGATTCTAACGACGACAAGCTATTGGAATTGCGTCCAGAATTTCTTTAGAAAACCAGGTTTCGGATTCCAATAAATATTCCAATTCCTTGCTTATATTCACATCGATTTTGGAACGATGCAAAAGAAAGCATAATAGACTTTGACAATGTGCCCTGGATAAATACAGCACTCCATTATCGATTTGTGGGACAAGTACATTCCAAAGAGCCGCAAGTTCTTGATGGATTTGGTCAAGGACAACATTCCATTTTTTGGATATGTGGGTTGGGTGACAGAGATGAGAAAATGCAAATTTGGGGGAAACAAGAGTGATCCTTTCTACCAGATATCCGAATCGATAGTAGTGGGCATAGAGATCATCCATTTTCAACATTAGGTGTCGATTCCAGTCCTCACATGTGTCTTGCATCTCTTGAGGCCGCAATATTGGACCCTGTGTAGAGAAAATCAATGGCGATTTGGTCAGTCGCATTTCTATCCGGGAAAGGGTGGAATTGATCTCACTTCTTGCGATTTGACCTATTTCATCCAATATCTGGTTTATTTGATTCAATTGGCGGTGTAAATCATTCCACAGAGAAAGGTATCGGTTTCTAGCGATACAGTTCGCTAGAGACATTTGCACCTTACTTTACAATGGCCAATGAATATCCTGTTAGAAAATCATCCATGTGTCGGATTTTTTTGATGCTCAATATGTGTTCGATATTGTCAAGCAGTTCCGTTCCAAAATTTCTTAGTTCTTTAGCCAATCGAAAATAAACGGTGTTTTTTTGGTTATAGGTCATGGCATTCTGGCATATCTGAACTAGATCGGATCGGACATGATCAAGCGAATAATACTGGCGATTATCCAATTTCTTTTTCATAGTGGAAAAATCCATCGGATTCTTGATAATTGTATAGTAGCGTGGTGCCAGATTTTCGTCTACTGGATCCCAAAATATTTTTCTCGTGTCCCAATTTTGAAATCGTGTTATGATCGAATCAATTTCGTGATAAAGTGGCTGTTTCCATAATTTATATATATGGATCGATTTGGAAAGTCGGTCTTGTCTACAAATTTCCATCATTTGGATCATATTCATCAACTTGCCCAATTCCTCCAATCGGTGTTTTTTCTGATGTGTTCTTTCTATCCAGCTCTTTAATTGTTGATTACTCATATCTGAAAATATATCGTCAGGATATCTCAACCGTTTGATTAATGGTATTCCCCCATTCAAATGTCTTTTGATTGTCCAATACCTTGCCAACATGTACAAAACCTCGAGATGCTCCGTATCAAAAGATTCTTGTAGCATTCCTCGGATAATATACTCGGGAATGACCGGTAGCGTCTTGGATATTCTGAATTCCGATACTATATTTGATCGAGTTTTTGATCGTGATGTGAAATACTCTTTAATTACATACTCGTCTCCATCTTGTTCAAGCTTATCTATTTTAATGCCACGTAAACTGCCCAAGTAATGATTAGGAGTGTGTCGAGGACAATAAATCTTCTTCTTGTGGTGGTTCTTGTACAAACATCCTAGTAATGCACACGACACGTGAAAAAGGATTTGACAATGGCTATTCCCACAATGAATCGATATCCCTTCTTTGATACCACACAGTCGACATTGCAGTTTCCATCTGGATTTAGGGATAGACCTGATTCCTGTAATTGGCTCCATATACGTGTAATTGCTGAATCCAACCCCCTCAGTCCAATAGGCACAAGAAACATGGGCCCAGTCACCTTCTTCGGTCAATTTCAGTACATTGTCTCCATAGAAACACAATACACATCGAATATCTCGATTTGGAGCCCATGCACATTGAAAACAGTACCATTTTCCTTCTGGAATCGTTGGAATTCCGTAGCATTCTTGATGGACCGCCGTGTCACATCGATCACAGAGTATAATGGCATCTGCACTAGTGGCATCTTGACTTTGACAAATGGCACACGAAATGTCATCAGATAATGGAAATTCGTCTTCGATTTCTATCATTGGCCATACAAGTGAATTCCAATGTTTTTCAAACCGATCCATGGCCAATTCAAATCGATCTTCATCCATTGGACTCAATCCAAGTTCAGCTCTCTCTTTATTTAGTCTCACCAACCAGTGTCTATCCACAGCATCCATGTCATATTCAACAACCTTGTAGTTCTTTGGCGTCATCTCTTCTCTTATGTATTTGTCACTTTTCGAGACCAAGCTGTTTTCTCTGATTGTTTGAATCAATTCTTCCCCAATAGACACTGTCTCATATCGACAATCCTTGATCCTTTCATTGGCACGCTCTATCCTTTTCACTGCGCCCGGCAAGATATCAGCCAAAGATTTTGATTCCAAAGTCTGGGGACTCGCTACGTTCACCAGTCTGATTGGCAGCATTGGATCGAAATTGGGATGTATTTCCTCTAAATGCCTCTCTTCCCTCGGTCTACTTTTATCGCCGCTAGCCATTCTATCCTAGTGTGAACCCTATGCAAACGAATTGAGTAGTTCAACCTTTATTGATCCGACTAAATTCGTGGTCCCTGATCAATATGCACTCACCCCCATTTTCCATATCCAATTGAAAGATATAAAAGGTTCCCATCGATGCAGCCACCATTATTTGGGATAGTTTCTGGTTGATGGAACTGACATTATGTACTCCTTTGGGCATTTTCAGGTAGGCAAAATTTCTAGATGGTTTATATATTCCACTTATGCATGGAATTATATTACAAAGAGACCCATCCTCAAAGCCGGTCAGCCTAAACACGTGAACAGTTTCTCTATTGCTAGAAACCACCAGAAAATCTGCATCACAACTAAATGAAAGATTGGTTATGGTGGCGGAGAAATACCCCCTTCTGAATTGATGGCAGCAAGTCATGTTGGACAAATCAAACACCCTTATGATTGTTCCTTTTTCCGAAGCCGTTGCTATCATTCCGCTATTTTCACTGAACGAAACAATTGAAATTGGGGATTTATGTGCTGCAAGTATACACTTTGGTATCAGATTCAAAGTGTCAAATATTAGCAAATCCCCCTTATTTTGTTGGGAGGGACATGCAAGAAAACTGGTTTCTGAATCGGCTGAAAGCGCAGCCACACCTTTGATGTTGTCTAGTGTGTCAATCACGTTTAATTCTTTGAGTGTAGAGATTTCATAAATATAGATCTGATTTATCAGAACCACCACTAGACGCTTTCTGTTCATTTTGACATTCAAAATCGGGGAGGCGAACTTTAATTCGCAGATAATAGACTCTCTCTTGGTGTTCAGTATTTTGAGTGTTGAGGATGACAAGGTCGATTTTTCACTTCCAACTACCGATATCAAACTGGTACAAAACAACATTGACACCAGATGCACGCTTCCTTCATACTCGTAACATTTTCCAAATGGATCGCAATTGTATATTTTGAATCCTTGGTTGGTACCTACGGCTAAACAACTATTTTATAAGGAGCACCCCCGAAAACATACCTATGGTCCTGGTTAAAGCTCAAGTGATTTATCTGCGTCTCTAAATCCATTATTGATATTTCAATTTTCCCAGTGTATATATCCGAATATTAAAAATGACAATTGGTTTCGACGACAGCCATGCAACGAATCATTAACGTTTCAGGTTTTATTAGAACTAAACTTGTTGGGTAGCCATAGTGGCATGGTTGGCTGCATAGAATCGATCATAGAGTTCGGGTTTTGTATTTTTCAACGAATCTGGATCCTCGCAATAGCAAACGATGGTTGCTGATACTCCAGAGTGAATCGTCTCGGCAATCAGGCCCATGGTGACAAACCCGAACATGGCAGAAAATACAATGACAAGTGCCTTTTGTGAATCGTCGAGAGAGGCTCCAAGAATAGTGGCCAAAAATCCAACAATTCCACTAACCACCCCAGATATGGTTACAACTATAAAAATCACATTGTTTAAAAGATTGTCGTTGATAATGATCTCCAATCCCGATTTTTTGACTAGATCCCATGTGTCTTTTGCTGCCATAGTGTATGATTTTCCATAGATGGCAATCTCGGTAAATGCAAAGTAATTGAAATATTCAATAAGAGACTCTACGAATCTGATCATGCAATCAAAACAAGCTCCAATAAATGAGTTGTCGTCCCTCAAAAGCCCCAGTCCAAATCTCAATGTTTGAATCAATGCCACAGCTAACGAACCCAAACATATGGAGCCAAAGGAATAGGTCAATGCCTTTTTGGTAGCGCTCGATACCGGATTCCCAACCACGGCTTCTTCAGAGAAATAATGTGATGCAAAAACTCCACAGATGATAACGTGGATCGTATTCTTGAATACCTGATAGGTCCAAAACAGAGAAAAGGCAACATAGACTATTAAACCCAATTTTTCTCCTTCGGTAAATCCTTTGTGTAGACTAATAAACATCCAATTGGTGATAATCAAATTTCCAATCACAGCTTCGGTCAGATTCCCCACAAGAGCTACCAGAATAGTTTGTGGGTATTTCTTTAAGATGGATGTGGTATTTTCCAATAGCAATGCAGAAAACGGAATTCTATGTTTCCAGGAATATATCAAAATACTTTCAAGGATAGTCAAGACCAATAGACTGCATCCAAATATCAAA
>JAANSP010003990.1:0-10664 GCA_036850745.1 Homidia socia
TTGGAACAGTGAGCTCAGTGATTTGGTTCATGGTGGAATTCTTGGAACGAACCGTTTAATTCGTTGCAAACTTGCAAACAAATTTACAGAGAAAATCATTGCTTTATTTTTTTTAACTTTCACTCAAAAGAATTGAGAAAACCCAACAGGACAAAATGAATATTACAAAAAATGACTTAATTCTCAAAGCCTTTTTATTGGTTGCGTCTACATTAACATTATTTTTAAACACTAAACAAACATTATATAGTACCTACATGCATACTATTGTAACTGTGACTACTGAAAATTAAAGCTCCAGTAATAAATTTTAAGGTTTACTATTTACTGTTTTAAAGGCTGCAGTGCAGTAGATACGCACACTAGTCAAATGAATGCATTTTTTCTCTATTTAAGCTGGATTGATCAAAACTATTCATTAAGTTTAAGTAATTAATTATTTAAGTTGGATAATATGTTGTAGAATCACTGATAAGTGTTTGAGAGGGCTCAAAATCATGTCAAAATGTAAAAAATGGGAATGACCATTGCCAATATAAATTTCAACAAAATCAACTTTTTATATACCATCCGATTAGCTTACAAAGGTTCAAAATATTACTTGCTTTACCACCAGAAGAAAACTCACAAGCAAAACAAACATGATAACAAAGACGTAGGCTCGCATGATGACGCAGGTTTCAGTGTGCGTATTCATGGTGAAGGTCACCGTTCTATAGAAATCCTTCAGGAAACAGAAGTTAAGTGTTTTCACACGTGTTGTAAATTCTTGACTACATCTTGTATGGATTCATAGGCACTATGACACTCAAATGAATATCTACAAATGATAGATAGTTGCATGTACATGAAATGGCCGCGCCCCACTTCAATCACTTCATTCTGTAAATTTCAATATAACAAACATGATAACAAAGACGTAGGCTCGCATGATGACGCAGGTTTCAGTGTGCGTATTCATGGTGAAGGTCACCGTTCTGTAGTTACCTTCAGGAAACAGCACTCAAACGTTTTCACACGTGTTGTAAATTCTTGACTACATCTTGTATGGATTCATAGGCATTATGACACACGAATTAATATCTTCAAAGAATAGATTGTTACATGTTAGTGAAATGGCCGCGCCCCAGTTCAATCACTTCATTCTGTAAATTTCAATATATTTGCCAGTCAGAAAGAAAAAAAATACAAAATAAAATATATTACTCGTCTCCCAGTTTTCCATTGTAAATTATTTACTGAAATGACAGAATTAGAAATAATTTTAAGTAAAAAAGTGAATCTTATTTACCTGCTTACGCCATATATGTAGCTCCAACAGCTCCAGTAATTTAGTGCTGCTGTTTCCGCTTTTCACCTCAAACTAATATAGTTCCGAATGATTTGCTGGCAAGCATTTTTTTTTATATCAGCAGAATGCAAATGTCAAAAACAAACCCATTTCAACGAAGAGTAACCAGACATACTATGTAATTCAATCTAAAACGTATGATTATACGCTACGGTATTCAAAATTTTTAGCAATATGAACAAAATTTGTGAAATAAACCTGAGTGAACTTAAAAACCTTTTGTTTCAATCGATTTTTCTTTTCATTTTTGTTTTCCTTGTCTTTTTTTAAAAAAAATCAATTAATGTTCTGCGAATCATAGAACAGCAAAAGTACAACTTTCGCTATCAGACCTTTAACCATTTTTATTTGGTTCTTAATTTTGTTTAAAGCAGTAGTAAGTAAACATACGCCAAGTTAATTCGTACTTTAAAATAAACTGTAATAATTCAATCTAAAACGTATGATTATACGCTACGGTATTCAAAAATTTTAGCAATATGAACAAAATTTGTGAAATAAACCTGAGTGAACTTAAAAACCTTTTTCAATCGATTTTTCTTTTCATTTTTGTTTTCCTTGTTTAAAAAAATCAATTAATGTTCTGCAAATCATAGAACAGCAAAAGTACAACTTTCGCTATCAGACCTTTAACCATTTTTATTCGGGTCTTAAGTTTGTTTAAAGCAGTAGTAAGTAAACATACGCCAAGTTAATTCGTACTTTAAAATAAACTGTAATACATACATCAGCAAAAATAATAGCTAGTATAATGATAAAAATCAATTTATATCCATGTTTTCTCATCAATCCGTGCGGGGTTTAATTTTCATACTTTTCATTTCAACGCTGTTGTATGTTATACGCTGTACCGGTAGTTTAGCGGTTGTCTTTATTGAAGGGTAACAGTAAAATTATACCTCTGGATTTATATGAGCTGGGTTTCTTGATGAACCGATTCTGTTATTGTGCAATGCAATCTATAAAATTGTGCAGAATGATATATTTGTAAATATGTATTTCTGGATTTCTGGAACCGGATATGCAGAAACGTTCATATCCTTGACGTTACGTAGCGTTTCACAATGTAGTCAATACTCAATACCACTGAGTCAGTGGCACTGACTCAGCAATAATGACAGTAGTGGTCAACCACGCCACGTGCCTATAGTCTGAAATCGTGATAACGGCTACTGGTGATAGCTAGCTTATTTTTTTGAATTTCATAAAAGCACGAGGTTGCTTTTCTTTCCTATCAGCATTACCCTGAAGATTAAAATTCGTATCGATTCCAGCTAGGTTTATTTTTCTCCGGTACAACCCATGAAATTCAAAAAGGCAGCCAGAATTTTTCCAAAGTGCAAAAATGGCAAGTCGCCATTCATTAGTCAGAACGTCAATCTGATAAATTATTTTAAGTGTTTCATTGCACTCTAAGAATATTGTTTTGCATTTTTAGGATTTTAAAATTGCCTTACTAGCAAATATTTCTGACAAGTAAATTTTTTACGTCACGACAAAGATCGNTTCAGAACGTCAATCTGATGATTTTAAGTGTTTCATTGCACTCTAAGTATCAGAATATTGTTTTGCATTTTTAGGAATTTAAAATTGAATTACTAGCAAATATTTCTGACAAGTAATTTTTTTTACTTCGCGACAAAGATCGTTCCAATTATCCTTCATTATACATTTTCATATGCTTCGTTTTTTAAGCTCACGTTGCAATTGCAATCTAAACTGACTACTTAAATACATTCGTACATACCTACATGGAAAATGTATTTTAAAAACAACAACTGTATTTACATAATAAATCAGTGCACAAAATTCAATTGTACATATACAGTTGCTGGCCTGGCAACAAGAAAACATTTTCGCTGTATCACCTTGCCCCACGCTAAGAAATGATGACCATTTCTGCAATATAATTTCTTCGCAAAAAATCGCACAAGGATTGGATTTTTGGATTTTGGCTTGCTTTTAAAACATTCTTCATATGCTAAATTGACACCATCATGCATACAATTACAATGTAAAAAATTACAATGTATGCATACAATGCATACATTTGTACTTGAATAAAATTACAAAAGATTATCTGCCCACATACTAGGTATTAATACATTAGGGGAAAATGTAAAAAATGCCAGATAGAATTACTTATGCAAAATGGTCACAAAATTACTAATACTCGAGTGCTCATTCAAGCTACCTTCTCTTTTGGTATCTTTTTTCGTATGGAAAGCTTGAAATAAATGGAACAGACATTTCCAGAACAGCACCATTTTGAGAGACGAGATTTGTTTGAAAGTGAAGTGAAGCAATCAGAGGAGTGATGATAATATTTAACTGCATTTGCAGCCAGTAGAATTTTTTCAAATTTAATTTTTTAACTGCAAGTTTTCAATCTCAAAGATACCTTAACAGCATGGTTCATCTTTTTTTCAAATGCCTTGCGGATCGACCGCATCTTCCAAACCAGTTTTCTTACAGCAAGTGCTAATTATACTCCTCCCTTTTCCCAAGTCTTCCGCCGGATATTTCCAATAAATGGAGTTTATGGAAGACGGATAGTCTCTTACATACTTGAACATAATCCTTGGTTAACCTACGAGAAGAATGGCTGGGAACAGTTTACAGACTTTTTGATTGAATATCTCAGTCGAGAAAAGAATGATCTAGTTTTCATTCTAATGGGGCAAGTTGCTTTTAACAAATTGCCATTAATTGACTATGTAAATATTGCACAAAGTATATAAATAACTTTCCCAGTATGTTTGACTATTATTTTCTTATATATTTACCAATGTACCGATTTCTTTTTTATTTATTCCAAATTCCAATTTTTTCATCCAACCCTTTTTACGCAGAGCAAGCATTTGGTGCTACGCGTTCACCATCCAAGACATTCCAACCGCCGTGTTGCCCACCGTGAATACCCTAGGAGCCCACCTGGAATGGAAAAGGAATCTACCTTTATGAACGCCAACTTTTTCTTGTACCAAGTAGCCCTTGAAAAAGGCAAAGCTTGGCACAATTGCTGAATGGTAGATTGGAACTCGGTTGGAACAGGATATATGAAAAGTGGCTGGGAAGACAGGTGGAATCACTACGTTCAACTGTTTGATACAGCTATTTGCAACATGGATGGAGCAAACATTTGGTGCTAAGCGTTCATCATCAAAGTCATTCCAACCGCCGTGTTGCAGTGAATCCTCTGGGCGCCCACTTGTAATGGAAAAGGAATCTACCTTTTATGAACGCCAACTTTTTCTTGTACCAAGTAGGAAGCCCTTGCAAAGGAAAGCTTGGCACAATAACTGCATGGCAGATTTGGAACTCGGTTGGAACAGGATATATATGAAAAGTGGCTGGCAAGACAGGTGGAATCAGTACGCTCAACTGTTTGATACAGCTATTTGCAAGTTTTGCAACATGGATGGAGCAATGGCGCAAGGACGACATATTGCACCCGTTTGGGATGAAACAACTGGAGAAACGGCTTTGATTGTAAAGCGCTGTGTCAATGGAAAATACATGCTTCAACGTGCTTACAATTGTGAAACCTAAGAGAAGACCGCGAAATACAAAGGCAATTTTATAGAGAAATACATTTTAATGCAGCATTTATTACTTAATTTATCCAAATCCAATAGTAAAAGTAGCCAGTTAGCTATAGTGTATATTATGATTTAAGTGCACAGCACATTTTTTATATAAATTTAGTAAGTCGATCACATTGGAATGCCCATATAAAGTTTCTACTTTTACTTTTACTTTTTAATTTTTTCTTGTATTTATATGTTAATTAAATTGGAATAAACACGGTGACTTTCCTAAAAAATATTTTCATTATTGGCCATATGGTGAGTAAATTTGAGAATGATTGAATGAATATGAGAACGGAAGAGAACTTGTTGCTTAGCTTGACCGACTTGCTTGTCCCTACTGTGTTTTCTTCATAGATTAAGGTTCAACAACCGTTCCCTAATTCCCTATCCATTTCATGAATATTTTTTTCAAAAAGTGAAGCAGAGTAGACGAAATAATATTTTATTTACGTTGAAGATTTGTTAGATTGTTGACATCTTCTCAACCTCTCATAAAATTGATAAAGAAAAGTACATTTAAAATGGAGAAACCGTTTCAGTTTCGGTAACCAACCTGAAAATAAAGTTTGGAAAATACAAAATAGTGAAAAGCAACGGGAAAACGTAAGTGAGAAACTGTACGTATGTGTAGTGTGTACACAAAATAGTAAGCAGAGCCGTTGTTAGTTTCACGTGGTTGCACATTTAATCTATAATGTCTAAAGATAAAAATTCAGTAATTTGATTTCAGAAAAGTGCAGTTTAATATTATGTTTTTTAAACAGTTGAAGCACTGGAGCAAAACCTGGCCGTAGTTAGTCCTGAATTTACATTTTAAAAAACCAGTTCGAATTTGAGAGTGCTTACAGCAGTAAGCAAGCACTAAGCTTAAACAAAGCACTTAAGTACAGTACATTCCTTATAATGGCTTCATCATCTGATCTAAAGGCAGAAACTACTAAACGTCGACGACCTGGAGGGCTGGTTGAAATAGAAACGGTAATTTAATTTTCGATTTTTTTTCTGAAATAGCTTATGCTAACAGGTTTTGAATGAAGCTGTTATTTAATTTACATTAATAATATTTTGGCATTTTACAAGCAGCATTCTAAACGTCTTAACCTTGAGGAAGAGAACAAGAATAACGAGATAAAATGGGAGCCCACCTGAGTCCCCAAGTGGAAGCGACTTTCGAGACAAAAGTTCAAGTCCCGAACCTGAGAAAGCCAGTAGTAGTCGCAGCCAAAATAAGAAGAAGATGTCCGCATTGAGTCCCAAGAAACGTCGAAAACCTAAAAAGCCAGTTCTTTCTCTTTTCCCTTCCACCCCCACGAAGAAAGACCGTCCACGTTTTTACATGAACAACCAGCATAGTTATGCAAGAGAAACCATCCCTTTTAAAATTAATGCCTTGAAGGAAAACAAAAGGCTTTGTCTCCTGAAACACATTCAAGAGTTGGAAATGCTCGAAACAGATTTGTTGAAAAGAATGGGAATGGTCTCAAATTTAAAGTTTGATGATGAGGACAATGTCAACGCACTGACTGACAAGAAGTATAGAGTGATTACGGAAATGCAAAACAGGATTCTGGGACTACAAAATTCAATCAATGCTAGTAAGTTGTGAATAAAGACAATTTAGGACATGGGTTATTTGTATACTTCTCAGTGGAAATTAAATGTAATAGCCCGGTCGGTATTTGTCCTGAATTTTCAGAAAAAATCAAGCTAAATGAAGATCGGGTAGCGCTGCGAAGTAAAAACCAAGGCTACTTTGTCTGCTGCGAGGTTTGCCTAAAAAAAGGCAAGAAAAAACCAGGGATGAAAGCACGAAAGGAGTAGCAGAGTAAATCTTTTGATACTCAACAAGATGTGAGAAAAAGTGCAATTGCTGTCCAGAATAATATGAGTTCAATACAGATTTAATGACGACTTGCAGAGTCTGGGTGATGTGGTGAAAGTACAATTACAAGTTGTAATAATAGTGTTCATAGTTTAGTTTCTATTGTAATATTTAATAGTGCCGAATGTAGTATTAATTATTCATGTATCCCAAAACGGTACCAAACCTGACGAATTGATATATTTTTACTTGATCATTAACATCAAAGTTTTTACAAGATCCAGAACAGACATACTTTATATGCAAATTCAGAAAATGGCAATAGTTTTTAACTGCTGCGAGGTTTGCCTAAAAAAAGGCAAGAAAAAACCAGGGATGAAAGCACGAAAGGAGTAGCAGAGTAAATCTTTTGATACTCGAAAAGATGTGAGAAAAAGTACAATTGCTGTCCAGAATAATATCACTTCAATACAGATTTAATGACAATTTGCAGAGTCTGGGTGATGTGGTGAAAGTACAATTAAGAGTTGTAATAATAGTGTTCATAGTTTTTATTGTTATACTTAATAGTGTCGAATGTAGTATAATTTTTCATGTATCCCAAAACGGTACCAAAGCTGACGAATTGATATATTTTTACTTGATCATTAACATCAAAGTTTTTACAAGATCCAGAACAGACATACTTTATATGCAAATTCAGAAAATGGCAATAGTTTTTAATATATTCTAGTAGTAAAATAAGAAACTTTGGTTTATATTCAGTTAAACTTTGGTAATTAACATGAGAAATAAACAATCTTACAAAACATACAAAGAATTAACTGTATAAATATTAAATATTTATTATTACAATACTTACAATAGTAAAACTCATTAGTTGCTACGTACTACGTACTATCATTATTTTTACTTTTTGCACCAATAAGCTGCTCATGAAATCTACAGCTTAACGCACCCTCCACCGTTTTTGGTCTATTTTCCCAGTTGTCCCAATCATCCCAGTATTCCATTGAACTCATTCCAATGAAAGTTTTACATTTCTCTACATTCAGTGATATCAATTTGGGCAACTTGATCTGTTGAATCCAGTCGTAAATTTCTTCAAAAGTGAAAAGGCCAACTGATGAAAAAGTAATGTGAGGTAGACAATTTCAAATGTCGAAGGTTTGGTACGCATTCCAGTATCGTTAATAGTATTCCCACGTGGGCTGAGAAGCTCCGTCCAAACCTGATTTTAAGACTAAACACAAACTCTCCATATTTTTGAAACATGGCAACAAGTTGTTCACAGTAGGCTGAAAAACTATTGGAATCTTCCAAGTCAATCTGAACACATCCCAAAATGAAAGGGTTGTTATTTGCCGTGTTCTCGCAATGCCCCATCCTATCCTGGAACTTTCCACAGAGGTCTTCACTGCTAAAGCTGTAAAATTGTTTTTCGAAATATTCCATTTTCTTCTTTAATGCTGTGCAATGTTGTGTATTGTTACAGAAATTGATTTCTGGGTGGGAAGTGGTGTGGCGCTGAAGAGTTGAGTCGATTATAAACTTTGAGTGTGAATTTACTTGGCGAGTCGCAAGAAGGGTTGGTACTGATAGGTAAGCCAACAGACGAGGCACTTGAAGCACCTGTGAAATAAATTCAATGCATTTAAAAAAATATTATTTTAAGGGCAAATATACATATGAATTTGCAACTCAACTTACCAGAGGAAACAGTTCACCCATTTGCATTCGTGGCCTCAAAATTTCTCTCCAATCCCTGCACACACGCATGGCGTTATGCAAGTCATTGGGATCTGTAACTCGATCCAAAATGGCTTGCCAAATCTAATGAAACAGTTAAAAAAAGTAGAAAATACTCGAAATAGTTTAGTAGACACTTAGCCAAATCTAATGAAACAGTTAAAAAAGAAAGAAAACACACGAAATAGTTTAGTAGCCACTTTGTTATTGATAGCACTGGGCTTTTAAAATAGTTCGCACCTCTGGCGGCAATCGTTGCGTTTGTGAAGGGGGTGAAAGTGCTCCGGTAGGATTCTTCATTTCTTTATCCTTTCCTTACAGGACAAAATCCTTGTAGATGTTTACTGATTGATAAATATTCTCTGATTATTGACTTGTCTATGAAACCTTGAAAATTTAAATGCTAAAATTCCTCCTTATCCGCAATTCAATAAAGATCTAGTCCCGTTTCTCATGCATTATCTCCGTTTTTTTGTAATGTTTGACGGTTCCAATGAATTGCACCATTTCTAGACGTTAATGACACCACAAAACCTCATTTTTGTGTGTAACCATAATATCCTCTGTCTTGAATTTCAATACCGTCCATCAAACACAAAAAAAGAGCGATCAAACAATCATAAAAATACAATTTTAGCAGAATATTTGTCATTTTCCCTAATGAAATAATGCTGGATGTGATGAAAAAAATTTTTCGCAGTAAGTAGTTCTACTTAAACACTAGCAAGAGCTTTTTTATGAATATATATGCATTGTCAGGCATTTATTCAATTTATATAAGTAATGTCAAGTTTACGAGGATTTAAAAAAGCTAAAAAATATGGTTCATCCACTCAATAGCATTTGGTAGTTTTATCCAATCAAATACATGAAAGAGTTACATTTTTCAATTTTTATTTCACAACAAGGAGTATAGGAGTATAAAAATTTTATTCAATGTAATATAGTCGCTAGATACTAATTAACATGGTATAATAAATTCTAGTACAAAATGCTCTGTTTGTAGTACTTCATGAATGATGACAAGGCATTTTTGCATTATATAGGTACTTATATTCCTTCAAGATTTTTATTACCTAAAACATTGTTCAGAGGTTCACAACTAGTTTCAAAAAATATACAAAGGAAAGCTTTTAGTCACCGCCTTTCATGGCGTCGTGCATGATCCCGCTACTGTTAATTACTAAAGTGGTTTGATCCATCAGCACACATCAAAAGTTGCTTACTTGTTGTGGTAAACACTATTATAATTTACAATTGCTAAAATATAAACAATAATTGCTCAGATATTAAAGAATACTTTCATGGCGTCGTGCATGATCCCGCTACTGTTAATTACTACAGTGGTTTGATCCATCAACACACATCAAAAGTTGCTTACTTGTTGTGGTAAACACTATTATAATTTACAATTGCTAAAATATAAACAATAATTGCTCAGATATTAAGAATAAAAAACTTTAAGCTAGCGGCATGAGTAAAAACAAAAACTGTTGTAATGTGGACAATGACTGTATTTCTCTGGTCGGTTTTCTGAAAACACTTGTACTAATTGGCGCAAACCAGTAAAACCAACAAAGTTTTTGATGTGGCTGTGTGGCATAATTATTTATTCAATTACATTTACTTATGATGTTCGCGTAGTTGTATTACATACAAGGATATTATTTCAACACATATAACCAGGAACTACGTTCCAGTAGGAAATTAATTTAACATGACCATGACCAAAGTGTTGTAAACCAATCTGCTAGGGTCGTTTCCTCAATTCCACGTTTGTATACAGCGAAAAATGCAATAATTGCATGTGACAGAGGCAGGTCACATGAAAAAGTTAGTGTGTCTGTAAGATTAATTAATTAGGCACAGGAAACAGAAAAAAGTGTTGAACATGATACGAGTTTAATACTATGGCTCCTCCATCTCGATTGACTAATCCCTAGCAGCGCGTTCCAGCGTTTTCAATTGTTCCTCAAATTGGATACTGCTAGTCATCACCGTGTGTACACTATTTTCCCAATTAGTTCTACACCCTGCCGCGAATGCTGGAATAATGTTTTGCACAACCTTAAATTTTTCTTTTATGTTCTCCAACTCTCCTCTGAGTTTCGCACTGCATAAAAAAAGAACAAATGTAACAAAAATTTAG
>JAANSP010003991.1:0-10661 GCA_036850745.1 Homidia socia
CTCTCTCTCTGGCTTTTAATATTTCATTGTCATTCCAACATGCATCTGAACCAAGAAAAAATAGGAGGAGGAAGTAGTAAGTAATCGAGATCTTTCAAACACCAGACTCGACGCATTCATCGTCTTCGTCTTCCCATCATGATGATTCCAGGCTTCTTTTTATGGATATTAGATTTAAGCTCCATCCATACCCCATCGTCATCATCACCACCACACAGCTGCTGGTAGGATGAGAAAAAGAATTGAATACCTACATACGAAATTATATATTCCTAAACATTCTCTTTAAAAAATAAATATCTACCTACTAACAGCATTATGTTCTCTTTTCAATACTTGGACCTAAAAAATCTTCCATTTCCAAAGCGAAAAAAACCATCCATGAGAATGATAATGCGCATAGTATCATGATGAAAAATGCTTCATTTTCATCTGATTACCATATTTTATGTCTCTCCTTAAATTTTGTACAAAGAGGAAAAAAGACAAGTCAACAACAGCAAAACTTTTTTTCTTTGCCTTTCTGATGATATTCATTTCATCAATCAACTTATCCTTCCAAATATATGTATGTATGTAGATGAATACAAGTGTATATTTTACTATTTTACTATACTGCGTTTTATAAGCACATTTATTACCAATGTAAAAAAAAACATAGCAGCGGCAACAGTGGAGTTGAAGTGTGGAGACGATAAAATTGGCGATAAATGTTTCATTCTAGAGAGAAATAAAATCTTTTCAGATGAAAAGGGACAAAAGCTACGACAAGGACAAAGACAGTAAGTCAGGGGATACATAAACATTGTGTCTTGCTGCTTGTTGTTGTTCCTGTGTAAAGAAAATTCTATGCTTGCTGCTGTTGCTGCTGCTGCTGACATTTCTTGTCTACTCTGGCGAATAAGTAGGCAGTAGACTATATAGCACTAGCCATTGCTGTTTCTGCCGCTGAATTTTGTTTTTATTGCTAACAAATTCTGTTAAATTATCTAGGACAGGAGACAATCTTTTCCCTGACTATCATCTTCTTAATTCAACTAACGTATAAACACCATGTAAAATGCGTATAAGGAAGAATAGGAATTCATAAGAGAGAAAGAGAGAGAGAGAGCGAGTGAAGAAAATAAATAGAGCGCCTTGTTGTTTAATATGTAGGAGTATTTGTCGAGCAAATAATAGTACTTAAATCTAATCTCTCGCTTTTCTCTCTTGCTCATCTCAGCGGACCGATTTGGTCCTCCCTTTTTACTTTTCCCTTTTATTCTCGGTCAGCTGGGACAATTCTCCACAAATTTCCCGTGTACATCATTCTCTCTCTCCTATTCTCTGAATCTTGAACCGTAAAAAGCTTAGCTTTACCTATGCATTACCACAAAATACTATCACCACCATCACATCACCACTTAAACCTACTTGAACATCTATGCAGATACATACTTTTGCATTTAATGCATATTATGTACTTTTCTTTCCTCTAAATAGCTCTCCAGATCTTCCACTAGCGCGGAATGATCCTCCATTTTACGATTTGTGAGTTTACACAAAAACGAATAACCACTCCAAATGGACATACCTTCACAGGAAGAAGAAAGGAGATGAAATATGTTGTCTGTCGTGTCTCTCCCAACTCTTTCTCTTTTATAGTCTAACAAACTTACAAGGCTGTATATATAAATATACGTATAAATGGTGTGCTGGTGGTGGCTTACTTGATATGCAATATAAAACTGTGGTAGAGTAGTAGAGGCTGTAAAAACTAGAGTGAAGCGGCATTTGTGAGAGTAATAAAAAGTGTAATGGTATGCGCAACATTCACTCACTCAATCTATCTGTCTTACTCCGAAAAAAAGATGCCATGAGGTTAGATATACATTCTCTTTCTGAATCATCATCATGGACGACAACAACGTCAAGCCAAGCCACACATTTTTTTCAGTGATATCCCTTTTCATCCTAGTAAATAACCGACACCAGTTAGTCATCAGTGTCGCCGAGATGATGATGACGATCAAAGCGCTTTTGTGGTATATATATGCGCTGGTAGGTATGTACATACATCCATAAACATCGCATGCTGGTTTTTGGAATATCTAAATAGATATCATTTTTACATTGTTTACCAGGTCGAGCACACACGTTAATATGCACACGTATCATCATCATCTGGGGAGAATCAACTACACACATACTGCAGAAGAGAAAAACTGTTGGACCCATAACAATATTATTATTATCGGTGCAAAGTTTGTAGTGGAATAGCACATAACATAACTGAATGACAACGTAAAAACGACATTACCAAAAGAGATAGGATCGGTTGATGTCTGTTGTCGTCTGTCGATGACAAACCATTTCAAAACAACTTGAATAGATGAGAGGAAGAGCGAGATGGGGAGTAAAAAAGAAGACGAGAAAAAAGTCAAACTTTACGAATCGATTACCAAGAGATGTTTCCCAACTTATATACCCGTTTTAATGTTGTGTGTGGTGGAAATGTAGTTGTAGCATATAAGATGAGGATTCCATCACATCTTACTTTTCTTTTTATGGAGCTTCCTCTGGTATGTGTATCTACCTACATGAAAAAAATGCCAGAGAGACGCTCCATTTTTATATTATGATGATGGCGACTGGCTGCTGCCATATAGGTTGGTAGTACAACACTTTGGAGAAGTGATGACACCATAGTGTCATAATCATCGTCATCACCATCCTCATATGTTATAAGTCATCGTTCAACTTCAACCAGATAGACCATTATCATCATCAGCTACCATACCACCACATTGCTGCCACCACCCCACCACCACGTTTCGTTCTCTTCTCCCCAAGCTTTTTTTCATCCAACTCTTCCTTCGTGACTTTCTTTTGGGAGAGAGAAAGATGAATAAATATATAAAAACGGGGATATTATTTTCCTTCTGGGAATATAGCCGAGAGAGAGAGAGAGGTTATATGATGCATGTAAATATGATCACATCCATTTCGAGTAAAATGAGGAGAATAAAGGACGTTAAATGATGATGTTACGTGTGTTGTACACACTGCTCGGATATTTATAAATAGCAACTCTCAACCGATGAATCTCGTGTTATCTTGGTCTTTTTAAAGTATATTACAATATTACTTATACAAAAGGAGCTTTAAGCGTGTCCGCTTGCATTTTATGCTATAAATTAGACATATAAATAGTTTACGATTATGCATACAAGTATATCATTATTACAAGCATAATTTTTTGGCATAAGATATCGCCCTCATTATCACGCTCATCAAGTTGTTATATAAAACATGTCTTGACACTTGTCCGTAATCCGTGCTTTATCGCTCTTCCAAAAATAAGAAGATGAAGGAATAGAGGAGTAGCAGCAGCAAGAAAACGGACCAACTACGTAGAAAATTATATAGCTGTCCTCCCAGCAAAGAAAAAAAGGAAAACAAGCTTGTTGTTGCTGTTGTAGTTTCCTCTTACTTACATCATCGTATAAAGTATTAATAAAAAGCTGCACCATCATCAACAACAGCTATCTTTCGTACCGTGTAAAAAGATATTTCGTATTCATTTCGCGTCCTCCCTCCCTTTTCATCATCATCATCATACTTAAACTTTAGTCTGTTTTCATTTTTTTGCGGAGAAGAAAATCAAGAATGTAGGCCAATCTCTTTTTTAAAGCCTTATTCAACTTCAAAGAATGCGAATTGCTCTAAAAGTATAGAAAATCTAGGCGGAAAAAATGCCTTTTTGTGTAATAGCGTAAAATAGAATGCATGTAGAACACCTACAGTCGTATATTTTTAACGGTGTGGGCTCAACCACCACTTGACGGTGACGACGACAGAGAGACAGTGAACTCATGCATGCATTTTTTCTGAGGGTTATGTACTTGTATTATACACATATTGACAACAGCTGGTTCAATGCGATCCAGATTTTTTTAAATGTTAGATAGCTCAAAATCCAGAGAGTTTGACGTGTTTGTTTGTAAGCATGTCTATCTGTACCTATACTTGATTAGATTCTTTATTTTTCTTCTCCTTCACTATTAAACAATGTCTTGTTGCAATATGAGCCTTCAATTATGTTTGCCGAGATTCTCAAGATTAAAAAATGAAGAATGTACCTAAAAAGGCTCACTCAGGGAAGCAAAATGAAAATTGCCAGCTGCGACAAGAAAGCAGCATCAGGTTTTGTTTACATGAATGGAGAACACTTGGAGGAATGCAATTTAATGTGACAATATGAACAAAATTGCTGGTGGTATAAAAGAGACATTAGTCATCATGAGCTCATAAAGTCACGGAACAATGAACAAATTGCATATATTATCAACTGGGAACTGAGAGAGACGGCCTTGGTGTGGGTGCAGGAACCATAAAGCCGTAAACAGAGAGAGGGAGAGAGAACCTGTCTTGTTCGTTCCACTTCAAATTAGGAAAATGTAGAATTTACTACCATCCCAGAATATAGGCCATGTGGTTTGAAAATAATAGCCTTTCAGTTTGAATTAAATAATTCACAAAAAACATTTAAATTACAAGCGCGTGTGTGAGGAAAAATTCCTTCTCAAACGAAGTAATATATTTCCCAAAATCATCATATTTTACACAGGATACACAAAGTTTTGAAAGTATCATCGTCCTAATAATAATGACTGTTCCAAGCATTAAAGTCATATAACTTTTCAACATGTGCTCGTTCATCATCATTCACATGTGGCAGCTACAATATTATTATAGGTTCTCTTCGGTAGCAAGCAGCAGCAGACTAATACTATCCGTTCCACGTTTTAAAACAATGAGGAAAACCGGAACAAAACGAAGAAAAAAACTTTGGAGGAAAATTAACAGTATGTATTTTTGTTCCTGTTCTAGGTATGACGACCGTGGAGACGATGGTGTTATGAAATTGGTAACACAACAGTAGAGAAAAATATACAAGTTCTATAAAACGGTAAGTAATAGTGAAACTGGTGAAAGTGTTGACTTGCTCCATCATCAGTATTTGGAGGAAAATCAACAGTATGTATTTTTGTTCCTGTTCTAGGTATGACGACCGTGGAGGCGATGGTGTTATGAAATTGGTAACACAACAGTAGAGAAAAATATACAAGTTCTATAAAACGGTAAGTAATAGTGAAACTGGTGAAAGTGTTGACTTGCTCCATCATCAGTAACAACATATTGTTGAACGGGGAATAAAACTAGTGCACCTTTATTACTTTAAGAAAGCAATTTTAACTGGTTTAAAAGGGAGAGCGAAGGAGAGGCGGAGGTGGAAGAGATGGAAAATCTAATGGTAAGTGAAGAAAACAGGAAGAAGATTGCAAAACTGCGAGGGCTCAGGGCTGAGCTCTCGTGCTATACAGGCGGCGCAACGGCAAAAGGATAAGTTTTCACATTTGTCTTGCCACATCTGCTGTTAATATTTAATGGGAAGTGTGCATTAAAATTTATAAAACTGCTATTACTTCCCAAAACTCATTATCATATCATAACAAATATTACACACAAAATACTAAACAACTCTGCCAAATGATTTCAATGGCTATATCGCAGCACTTATCCTTAAAAATGGAAGTGATAAAACTTTTCTTCAGTAAAAACTTGAGCAACCAAGTGTAGAAACACCACCAACCATCATCATCATCAACAACAACATAAGCGACTTTGGAAACTCGTATAAAGGTATTGTTGTGTACAATAATTTTTGGTATGGCAGAGCAGCAGAGGAAGGAACAGCATTTCTACTGAAATATTATACAAATTTTATACCAGTTTGACTAACTTTCTCAAGGTTGCTTATTACCAGCGACCGATAACAAACAAATAAAGTTTGCTTTGAGGAGAGTCGCGCAAGCACAAATATGGAATTGTTGCTTAAATGAACGTGTGTGTTATGTGTGTATAAATAAGTACAAAGTCCTGAAATAGCAACATCGACGGCGGCGACACACGGGGTCTCACAAGAAATAATTTAAAGACGAGGGAGAACGTTATTCCAATTTGACATAAACGATTATTACTCTAGCATTAAAAAAGTTAGCTTTGAGGAGAGTCGCACAAGCACAAATATGGAATTGTTGCTTAAATGAACGTGTTTGCTGTGTGTGTGTGTATAAATAAGTACAAAGTCCTGAAATAGCAACAGCGACGGCGGCGACACACGGGGTCTCACAAGAAATTTAAAGACGAGGGAGAACGTTATTCCAATTTGACATAAACGATTATTACTCTAGCATTAAAACGCATTCTTGAACTTTTCTGGGGAGCGAGGTAAATAGACTCACTTTTTATTCGTATTTTCTTGTAAATACGCTACAAAATACTAGAGAAAAGCAGTTCGTAGTTGCCGTCAAAAATGATGATGATGGTTGACAGGAGCAAGGTTTAAAATGTAATTCAAAAGAAAATACTTGAGTTATAGCAAAAATTCTTCATCTTGTTTGATGTTGATCATGATAATAACAACTTGCTGAATGAATAGGATGAAAATGGAAGGTGAAAATAAATGAACTGGCGGTGGTGGTGGAAGGGATGTAAGCGAAATTGGAGATGATGACAACGACCCTTTAGCAGGACGAGG
This sequence comes from Homidia socia, assembly GCA_036850745.1. Taxonomy (NCBI): domain Eukaryota; kingdom Metazoa; phylum Arthropoda; class Collembola; order Entomobryomorpha; family Entomobryidae; genus Homidia; species Homidia socia. The sequence goes on from JAANSP010003991.1 coordinate 6,584, forward strand.
TAGAACGTTTCATTTATTTTCGATTTCCAGTTCTCCAGAATTTACGTCCATCTTCCATTTTCTAACCGAGCTGAATGCGTCGGCACCGAAGAAGGAAAAAGCCAGCAACTGACACACATGAGTGCACTTGTCTTGTGAATTTCATTTTATTTCCTAATTTTATAGAATTCCAAAAGTATATATTACGGCTGAGCAGCAAAGTTCAGATAATAAAATAGGGGGTTTCTCTCTCTCTCTTTCTTTACACGGAACAACCTGCTAGCTGACCATTTTGAGAACCTAATTTAATCAAGTCGGCTGCTGTGTGTGAGATCAAAAACTTAACATCAAAAAGCCTCCCTCTCAAGAAAGAAGAAAAAGTTTGGACAACTGTATTCAACAACATGACTCTTGTAGAAGATTTTCCTTCTGTGGGCAAAACTCACTACTGCTACGATTCTTATACACACTTATTCTTTTCTCCTCCTCCTCCTCCGCTTTCTATGTGTACATTATACAAAAGAAACAAGAAGTTTTGCAACAAAACTTTTCACTGATTATTTGTTAGTTTGTTCGCAGCAGCAAAGGAATCATCCTAGCCTACATCACATCAGACCAGACCGAGTGGCAATAAGAACTGCTGCTGCTGCTGTTAGTGAAAAGGACCACGACATTCATTTCAACTTTTTTTTATTCCTCTCTTTTCATCAGTTTTACAGATGGCATATTACTATCCAACACTCTGTGTGCGCCATACATAAAAATAACGTAAATCAACAAATTTATGTTTTTCTCCACACAAAAAAGATTAAAAAGGAAGCCGCTCCAAGTCTTGTTTAAAATTTGGAAGTCTTCTTTTTGGATATTTATTTTACTGGATAAATCCCTCTAAAAACTTATTTGTGTAGTGTGAATAAGTAAGCATAGACTACATGTACCATCAACCAGCCCACAGTAATAAATGACCACAAGAGAATAATAGTATGCCACTTGTTTCAAAGGGAAATTTCAAACAACAACTAATTACTTTGAATATATAAGCATTAACTTGTACATGGAGAATAAAACAGAGTGAAAATCTTAAGTGTACTTACTAAGGCCTAATAAACTTTAGCCAGCACCGAAAACCTTTTTTTCTCTGTATGCGCGATACTTTTTTTTTGTTTAGAGTGATCTTCATTTCCCCTGTATATATTTGTCGAGAAAAAGAGTGAGTGCACCAGCACCACAGATATTGTTTGTTTTATTTTGGAAAGTACAACATTCTCGCTTTTTCGAGGAGAATTGCACAATTAAATAAACTTTTTAACCAATTCAACTGAATGTTTGCTCGTTGAATTTTTTTTCTTGTAAGGAAATGGAGAAAATGCCAAGGACAGCGTCCCTATAACGGACCATTTACTCTAACCTTTTTTCAACTCTGAAAATGTTACTAGTGCAAAGCCACGTACGCATTATTATTACTGCCTACAATTGTTGTAAGCTGCTCTTTTGGTCTTGATAAAGAAACGGATGTGTGAGTCAACAAAGAAAAAAGAGCAAACTTTTCCTGTGGCTATCTTGTAGTGCATTTTAATACTGCTAGCAGAATATAATGTACCTAGTCTATGTATATGCATTTTGTGTATTCTCTCCAGAAAAAATACAATCATAATGTTCGTAATGACGTGGCTACAGATAATAATGATACGCTTAGATATAAAAAGCTGTATGGCTCGTTGGTATTGCTGTACGTGTACTTTTGTGTTTCGGTATAAAGTTGAAACAGGCTAGGCTGCAGATCTCAAGGCTTTTTCCTGGGAGAGTTCAGCAATGATGTTCATCATGATCACCATCAGAAAATTCCAGGCTTTCCATTACCCCGTCACAACAAATTAATGGTCGAATATATATATGCCTACACACATAAACACAGAAAAAAGTCAATGGTTTTCTAAAAAACCATTTACGGGCTTTACCTAGATAAACTATAACAGGCTGCAGCAGCGGCAGTAGCAATGTGTTCTATGATTGGAGATAAATATATACATTACGTTTATAGAGGAAAACTAGGAATAAATGGGAAATTTTGTGTTTTCTCTGTGAAAGTAAAAGCTTACGAAATTATGTGTATATATGGTGTATATCTCTGTGAAAGTAAAAGCTTACGATATTATGTGTATATATGGTGTATGTACCACACATTTGGTGTGCTTTTATTATTTCCACTTCACTTGCTTCATTTTAAATTAGATACTTCTTCTTCCTCCTCCTCTCTTTTCTAGCTTATTGTTGTACATGGAGAAAAGCAGAGCCATACAATCAAATTAATACGATGGATAGGAAAGGACAGTAAATGTCTGCTTCTATTACTGGCTATACGACAATGTGAAAGAGAAAACAGATCAGGCAGTTTGAACAACCTTTCTCGTTATGAGAATTGTAAAGGGTAAACTTTTCACCCCGAAAATCAATCGACGTTTGAGAAACTGTAATAGTTGAAAATTGCATTTTACGCGGCTTGAAACTGTTGATGTAACAAAGATTCCTTGAGTCGAGTTGCAGGCAAGTTTTACCCTAATGAAAGCTACTTTGGATCATTGAAAGTAGCAATGCAACTCGGAGGTGGGTGATTCAAAAAGTTGATTATACGACAGAGTTGTTATGAAAGCGTTTTAATTACTAATTCGTTTTTGATTAGCTTTTATATTGGGTGTAAACTAGTCAGCCTTACTGGACGAGAAAAGCGCGTGCAAGGTTCAAGCCGCCGGCAAAGGTGATGCAATTAGCTAGAGAGATGCTCAATTAATATGTCATTTCCCCTCTGATAAATGCTACAGTTGAGCGGCACAAAAAAGCTATATTTATAATAAACAGTGTATATACTAGCCATTTAGGTGCAGACATGATATAATACTAATGCTACTTTTTTATCATTTTTTTACCTTTCATCTAAATATTATGCATGTAGGCACGTAAGCAACTTTTATATTGTATTTCATCTAATTACTTCATTAGCTGCTCACAAAACATATTCGCAACTACAATACAATATCCTTGAACAAAACACCCACATATTTTTTCCTTTCTCATAGTTAGCCTCGAGAACTGCTCGTGATTTCAGGAGGAAAATGTCTGAGAAAAACTCATACAATATAATACAAGTAGAAGTGTACTCGTTACGGCAGGAAAAATAAAGAATCGAAAACTTTTCGCAGCATGACTAAATACCTCCTATATAAAAAATATATAGTATTTTTCTCCATTTGCTAGCTCATTAATTTATACAAATGTACACAGCTTGTTTGAAGCAGCACTCTAATGCTGAATAGCCGAGCAGAAAAGAAAGAAGAGCATAACGTAGCAAAAAGAATATGAAGAAAGAAACTGTGAGCAAAATTTTGCGAAAAAAGGATAAACTTTCTTCATTAGCAGAGAATAGAAACATCACAAGTTACTTCAAGTTGTGTAACAAACATCCCGATACAGATCAGGTTTTCCTTTTTAGTAGATATGGAACCAACTGGAATATTAAATGACAAACATGAAAACTTGTGAATGTACGTGTGCCCACTCTATTTATAAGAAAACTAAAATGAACGGAAAAGGAAAAAAAATTGCATATACAAAAATATCCACATAATTTTAATTCTACACAGATCTCCACGTTCTACTATAACACATACTGTATGGAGTATTACACACAATGTACAGTCGCACAGCATAAACTGTATTTAAAAGTTCTAAAGTGTAAAGTTTCATGAGAAAAATTATTTGATTAGTTACCCGAAAGAAAAAAACTGTTTTGACTCATATGACAATACGGAAACCTGTAAAAATAGAGTAGACATCTGTTCTAATCAAAAAATGAGAACAGGAAAAGTCGCAGGAAACAAAAGATAACATAAAAGTTGTAATGAAGCACATAATATTATATAATATCTCACATAATTGTACAACAACAATATTATCATCATTTCGGAAAGCGAATGTACTTAGGTAGTGTGGGATAAACTCTCCTAATTATTATCATTTCTCTGGAAAAAAGGAAAGAGAGTGGAAAAAGTAAGGGGAAAAGTTGTGTGAGAAAAGACAGTCTTTTTTATATTATCTGTTAGTT
>JAANSP010003992.1:0-10658 GCA_036850745.1 Homidia socia
ACACATCACGTTACACATTTTTGACTAATTTTGCACCAATTTTTGAAACTTTGTGAACCTGGGCTATTGACCATGGGGAATTCGGTAGAGTTGATTTTTTGACCCAGGGGGTCAACTTGATCTCAAAATCTGGGGTCAAAAATCAAATTGTCGAGTTTGAAGCCAAAATTTAATGACTTGTACTTTCAAGCAAGCTAAATCTACGAAAAATAAAAATGTTGACCTAGGGGTCATATGGGCCCCAGAATTAGGGGTCAAATTTCAAACTTTGTAGAATATAGCTTTTAAATTGGACAATAGCCTTTCAAAAATTGGGAGTCTGGGAAAACTGATACTTTTGTTCCGAGGGTCAAGTAGCGGTCAAAGTTGGGGGTCAACTTGACCTCAAAATCTGCTGTCAAAATTCAAATTCGAGTTGAAAGCCCAAAATTCGATGACTTGTACCTTCAAGCATGTGAATCTAGAAAAAGTAAAAAGTTTGACCTAGGGGTCAATTAGACCCCAGAATTAGGGATCGAATTACAAACTTTGTGATTTGTTACTCAAAATTTGGACAACTGAACTTTCTATCAGTGAGAATTAAAAAAATATTGTTTGCGATCCAGGGGGAAGGTATCCCTCAAATTTAAGGTCAACCAGACCTCTAAATAAAGGGTCACCTGAGCCCTAAAATTAAAGTCGATAGCTGGTGACCATAACTCGAGTAAGTTCAGACGGCTTATGCTAAAAGGCATGTGAGAAATCAATTGAATGGTCAACATTTAATGGTCATTTACGGTTGACAACTCTCTCAAGTGTTAGCTTCGTACTCCTTTCCTGCATGTGTACAGGGATTCATTTTTTCCTGCAGTTCTTAAATTTTTAAGCAGCAAAGCTTCCAGTAGTTAGCTCGTCGTCTGTCTGTTGGCCACTAAAAACTACAACTTGGGTTCTACTAATTCGATGGACTGAGTATTTGACATACGGACATAGTAAACCAATGCCAATCTTATCTTAAATTCAGATCTAGTGGTGATTTTGCCGCGGATCTTTGTGGCGAGTTAATTTCAATTAGTTTTTATGGAAATTTTTATTATTGGATTTTATTTGTCGAATCAAACAATGGAAAATAAAATGTGTTTTGCCAGATTCCTAATTTTTGACAGTTTTCAGCTAGATACTACGAAGTTTGTACTTGGAAACCTAATTTTGGGGCTGACCCCTTATTTAGAGGTTTGGTTGACCTTAAATTTGAGGGATACCTTATCCCTGGGTCGCAAATATTTTTTCTAAATTCTTACTGCTAGAAAGTTCAGTTGGCCAAATTTTAAGCAACATATTACAAATTTTGTAATTTGACCCCTAATTCTGGGGTCCAGTTGATCAATAGGTCAAAAAATATTTTTCTTAGATTCAAAATTCTTGAAAGTACAAGTCATTAAATTTTGGGCTTCAAACTTTTGACCGCAGATTTCGAGGTCAAGTTGACCCCCAATTTTGACAGCAACTTGACCCTTCAGCAAATTCTTAAGAATTTACTTAAATTTTTCTTCTTAGGTACAACATTGTGAATATGGCAATTCACAATAAAAACTCGCTTATACTTAAGTGGAGTTTATTTACTTAAAGTTAAGACACGTCTGGAGGTTTCTTAAGTAATGTTTATACACTACTTTGTGCTACATTGTTGGAGCTACACAGCTGGCTATATGGATTTGGATTGGATATTTTTTGGTTTATTAGTATTTTTTCACTTGTTTACGAACAGCTCGCAGTCATGAAGGAAAGAAAGATATTTGAGTAAATACGAAATAAAATTAAATTAAAAGTCAGCTGGGACTTCATTTTACTAGTACAAACTGCAACGAATCTTTAAAGTTTTCAGAGAATATACTTGGTGAAGCTGAATAATGTCGTGTGGCAACCTCTCACAGTGTCAACACCGATATTTTATGCATCTTCGGTTATTTATAAAAGAGTCTGCTGTTCAAATGATTAAAAAAGCCAAGACTTGAATATAGTTTCAATAAATGATAACTTAAAGAAAGGCATTATTAATTTATTGGATATAGATAGTGTACCGGTGTTGTCACATATTCAGGGACTTCTCACGGTACATTTACAAAGCCACATTGTCACAGGGTTAACATATAAGTGGAAGGAAATCCTTTTTTAATTTGTAATAGTATAATCTTTTCAGAGCATTTTTCTTCAAATCAAGTTGAAAAGTCATATTTTCATTGAATTCAAGCTTGCAGTATCCATCCTTCACCAAAATGATAATAAATCTGCTGACGACAGTTTTAGCTGGAGTATTAGCCGTTGTTTTTGATCAGTAATCCACGCGATAGGTTCCAGGGAAGTGTTGTACAGTTTTTGAGTATATATCGTTGCCCTTTAAATCAACCACCGAGATGTAGGCAGCTTTTGGAGTCATGGGTTCCTAAAATCAACCACCGAGATGTAGGCAGCTTTTGGAGTCATAGGTTCCTTCTCGTGAACAATAGCATTTTTGGTAATGGTCAATCAATAGGTGTCCACATTTTCCCATTAGGATCAAGCTGGCAAGATGGATTGGGGCATTCTTTGGTTAATAAATAATCTTTTTCTGCAACTAAACAATAAAAATCCATTTAATAAATGGAAAATAACAGTGAATTTTCACTGGAAATATTATTTAAACAATAGACTGAGTGTCAGTTCCAACGGAACTGCCAAAGAATGCGCAACTGCGTTCTAAAACATACATAGATTTTGAGAATATATTTGGTTTAGTTTATTAATGTCGTGGGAGAACCTTCTTAAGTGTTAACACCGACATTTAATGCATCTACGATCAAATAAAGTTTCCTATGCAAATGATTAAATAAATGCAAGATTAAACAAACTGGATAAATGAAAACTAATGCAGTAACATTTGCGATTTATTAATTTATTGGATATTCTACCGGTGTTGTCACCAATCAAGGGAGTTCTCACAGTACGTTTGATTAATTATAAGGCCACATTGTTACATGGTTGTAGGAGAGTATATGAGGAAAACGGAAAAGTAACACTATTCAGGTTTGAAGTGTAGCATCTTTAAGTTGCCAATGCAACTTGTCTGTTTTTAAATGAAGGAAATGCTTTTGTTTACTTGTCACTTTTTGCTTCTAACTTCACTAAATTTCGACCAATTTCACCACCTTTCAGTCGAAGTGTCAATTTTAAAGTAGTTAATGGCGAAGTCGTCATAAATATGTTTTAATTTAACTCTCCTTTTAAAAGTCTTACCGTTTTTATCGTTATTTTTTTGTTGTTTGTGCATTTTTTTGAATTCCCATGCGATTCATCTGGGATAGGAGCTGTCGTGTTTGTATATGTTGTTTTTCGTACACGTTTATTTGCGTAGGTATAGTTTTCCTTGTTTATCGATACATTTATCGTGTTATTGAAATGTAACTTTTAAATTTAGAAAAATCTAAGCAAAAATGAATTTATTTATATCTCATACACAACTGTTTAGCCGCGTAATTACCGTAGTTTTAAATGGACAGTAGTTTGAACAGACAATTATATGTACATACTATTAATACACAAGTATTGTCAAACAAATGGTAAAATTTCACTACTTTTGAGTAATTTTATGATGATTTTCGTAGCGTCACAGACATGGTATGTAACACCACTGATAAATTAGGTAAAAGGTTCGTAAACCACTGGGCAAACGGTGAAGTAATAATGAAAATGCAGTGGTAGTGCTGGACTGCAGTGTAAAAACTGAGACAGAGCACTCTTTGTTTGTGCATCATAAAGAGAAAGAAAGAGAGTGAGGGGAACTTTTACGTGCAAGTTAATAGGAAATTGGGTGCAGCACAGTTCCCAAAAGTTTATACCCCACCTTAACTAAACTTAAACCTAGACACTCCACGGCTCGTTTTACCACAAATATCATGCGCACTTTTTTGTAATTCCAATCCGTGTTAAAACATTGCAACTAACAGAAAGAAATATACTTCGTTTTGCACTGAATACGGGCTTGACGTTTAAGGCTAAAAATTCTCAAATCCTTATAGATATGTCCAAATTAACAAATTATCTTTCTCAGACAAGTAAAAAATGTGGTATGTATGAACTTGAAGTTTACGATTTAAAAGCTCTGTTGTCAGGCTATACAAAGCGTTGATCCACGGCTGCTGCTGGTTTCTTAGGTTGCCTAATATTTTCTTGCTTATTGAAGGTTACCAACAGTAACCAAGTATATGTTATAGCTTAACTGAGCTCCCGCGAGTGGCGATACCTTTTAGAAAACGCTGTATAAGGCGAAGAAAAAACTACAAAAAGGAATTTTGATCCAGGTTACATACATTTAAACCTTGATTTTAAACGCACAGCGTATAGTATGATATATGATTAATGACGTAAAGAACTAATAGGATTTCACGTGTGTAATATTTGAAAATTAATTTAATTTAGTCCAACGTTTCGATTCAAAAACATGAGTCTTCATCAGGGAAGGAATGGTAAAACTAACAACTAAGAGATTTGGATGTGAAAATAAAGATAAAAAAATAGGCAAAAACATGCTTTTAAATTAATATGGTAGAAGAGTTCCAAATGTGTGCAAGTATCCACGACGACGTTCTGCCTTCTGGTTCATCAATGTGATGTTATCACATAGTGCATTGTTAATTACTATCGATTCCTTCGTTGCTCGCATGCGTTTTTTTGGTTCTCTGATGATAGTCTGAGCTTCATGCCATTTTATAACGTGGTTGCTAGAGTTCACGTTGGTTTTACAGTAATGCTCGGAAATGGCGGATTGTGGATCGCAATTCTTACAATGACGAAGATGTTCTTTTATACGCTCAGAAAGATCCCTACCAGTCTGGCCAATATATGATTATATATTAGTATATATGGTATATGATAATTCAGTACGGTCGTACTTTTTGATATCGTACATGATTTTTTTGTATTTAGTAAAGTTTAATATTCGGTCAATTTTCTTTGTCTAATTTTGTATTTTTCCATTCAAGTGATTTAAGTATATATTCTAAGAAAAGTGATCTTTTTACAATATGAATTTTTGTGCTATGTAAATAAACATTTTGTATCGAAGACTTTTTAATAATTAGTTTATTGTATTTGTCGAGGGTTTTGCTCCAGTGGGAGATTTTATCCCTATAACAATAGCCAGACATGTATTCAGTATTTAATTTAAGGGTATATCTCAGTTTTACACTTTAATAGTAAGTATAATTTTGATTTGTATAAGTAGCTGCTTCACAGTTGTTTTCCTCGCCATTTACATATTAGAGTTCTCCACCATGTACTATGCTGGAGAGAGATGAAATAAAAAAACAAGCTTCGTAGTTATCTCATGGTCTTTAGCAGTTCTTTCGATTGCTTTTTTACGTGCTTACCAGTGCATTCGTTAGTCAAGCTAGCAAAGACATTGATCCACCGTAGCTTTCGTCAGCCCATAGTAGTTTGTTCCTACATTCCACGTGTCATCTCGCTTCAAGCGTACATCCTCAGTAAACAATGAAGTTTTTTTCTGTTTGTGCTTACTAATTTCTCATGATTTGGCTCAATGCTTTAATAAACGCTTTTAATCTGAATGTAATAGTACAGATAGTCTGAGTAAAAATGTTATTGCAAATTTTACAGATTCTATGAATACAAACTGTAAGTTTATTATTTAAACTACAATATCTTGCTGAGCGGTTCAAGAATTTTCCAAAATGTTCAATGTAATATTTTTATAAATGGTTTGGTAAAATTAAAAAATTGACCAATTTTGATTTTTAATTATACTTTTACACGTCAAATACCGTGATAGTGCTTTATCAACTATTTATGCACGCATTAATACTTATCAAAATACTTTAAGTGCAGTGGGACGTTAGATTTGCTGAGGATAGTAATTTTTAGTTTTAAGCTTACTATTACCGTTGAAAATTAGATTTCAACTGCGCTAATATCCCATCTCAGCTTTGAAAAACCGATATTTTCATTTATTATTCACACGATATTAAAACTGTAGTTAAATTAATAATCATTTTGTTACGAATCTAAAGATGTATAATAAGCATCTACAGTGCTGTGTGAAATCATCCTAATATTTTGATTTTGGAGTTGTAGATACGCATTTCGTCCAGAAGAATAAAAAGCAGCCGATGGACACCTGGTTTCGGTAATCACTTCATAATAAACTACGGTCCAAATATCGGTGACCAAAAATTTAGTATTTCAGTTTTAATGATGAATTATTTGTTAATTAATGAAGTAATGAGTTGCACAAAAATTATTTGAAATTAAATGATGAAATAATGGAGCCTGAAAAAGTATTGAAAAATAAATACTGAAATCATAATATCATTAGTTCAAAAATGACTATAAAATTTTTCAAAAAAAGGTAGCCTGCATGTATGATAAACTCTGTATTCGTACCTTGTGAACAAAACCCGAAAAGAAACCATATTGTAAAAACGTATTACAAAATTTATATTAGGAATAGCAATTTTTGAGGACATTTTTTTTGATTCAGATAGATCAGAACAATGTCAGACAAAATCAAAAAAAAACAAAAAAATGTATGCTAGCAACATGAACAACGATTACAAACCTGGTACGGTTAATAATACATAAAGCGTTTATGGCTAAAGTTACAAATGTTTAGTTTTTTAGCTTATGAAAACTTTCAACAAGCTGACCTCTCTAGTGAAGCTATAACACAACTTTACCGGAGGCGGCTACAGGTATGGTAGTTGAACAAATGTTCCAAAATAAAATACGTATCTCTATGATTAGGTTGTATCGAGTATAATAATACGTACTTTCAGATTTATGAAATATATGCACAGAAATGATATAACTACAGGCCACCACAGGATTTTATTCAGCTAAAATTATTATATGACAAGCAAACCTATTTCAGTTTGCGAGTAAACCTTTATTTGCACTTCAAATTTTTTAACTATGGACAATGAACATCAACATGCCGACTCCATGAATGCAATATTTTTGTACCCTGTTGAATTTATCCAAACCTCTCCAGTAGTCTTATATTCAAATGACGAGTTAATGGTGTTGAACTGATCTAGAATGGAAGGTCCAACTTGAGATAAAATAGATTTAGCATCATCGAATGTCAACCAAATGTTGCGCATACAAAGTTGAAAAATATGAGTTTTTGTCGGGCATAAAAAACATTTTCGGATCATCATATTGAATAATAAATTTTGTGTAAACTCATATCTTGTTCCAGAAATGGTTCTCGTAGAAGTTTCTTTTATAGTGTCTGTATACGACAAATCATGTTGGAATGCTATCTTATATTCAAAGGTACGCACACACTTAAGATGTTGCCGAGGTTTGTTTGATAATTTGCACTGCGCCGCCTCGTAGCCAAAAATTCTAGCAATGTTTTGTAATCCTTTTCTTTCCAAATGCATGGGAGTAATGCCGACATCTAAGTTAGTCTTGTAAATAATTTCAGCTTCACTGGATCCTTTAAAAGTATCGTTTTTCTTTCCAGCGACTGGTACATATGGTTGGCATGTCACTTTATTTTCTGCTTCTATTGGATATCCTATAGCCAACTGTGTTGACAAAGCATCAAGTATCGTTTCTTGCAAAAAGATAGATGTTCCATTGACAGAAAACTTTGCACGGTTATACAACAGGTCGGTGCAATACATCATTGGGGAAGCAAAGTATTCTTCGTTGAACTTTGGGCAATGCGTACAAATGGAAAGGGCATTTCGATCATCACAGAATAAGCTTACAGTATTATGTCCTTCATGGCGCACAAGCAGTGGGGAAGGAGGGCTTTTGTCAGTAAGAGTTTTCGAAATCAAAACTGTATACTGTTTACTACTGAACACACCATTTTCGAATGTAATGTTAAGTAAAGCGGTTCCAAAACTTGTATGTCTGGAACTCAGTAAAAAATGTTCGCCTGTTTTATTGGTTGAAATCAGTGTCCACCAACTATCATTGTCTACAACCGCATTTGATTTTCTCAATGTAACCTCCAACCGGTGTCTTTCCAATGCCATAAACATATCAAGCTTTTCATAGTACAACTTGAACTCAATACCAGTTTTTAAATAAGCAATCGGGTCCTCTTCATCCTTACTGTTTCGGCGTTTTAAAGTCGATTTGCTTTTAGAGTTTTCGAAAAAGTCGGAACTTTTGTTTGGAGTTGTTTGGTACTTGGTTTGACTTATGAGCCTAAAAATGACACCAGTATATTATTTTTGGAATTTATTTCTTATTTGTATTGCTTCTATTTACTTAAGTTCCATAAACTAGTAGTAGGACGACACCTATCATGTTTTTGTGGTGTTCACGCATAAACAAATTCTTACGAAATCAAAAACTTCGCATGTCCAACCAACGTACGGAAGAAACACAAGGAACCCTCTTATCGAGCTAGGATATTACTTATAAATTTTTTATACGTCAACATGTCTGTGGACTCGTAAGTTATTCGTCAACAGCAGAGTATCAATTATCGTGGACAGTGTCCACTGGACAGTGGATAGTGGACAAGGTGGACAAGGAATTCGAAAAAATCCTTTATATACAGTTTAGCATTATGCTGTCCATTGTCCAACAGTTAAATTTGGTGGACAGTGTCCATCTTATCCACCTGCTCACTATCCACTTTCCAGTGGACATGAATACTCTGGTCAAAAGGGCTGCCAACGCGTAAAGGAATTAATATTTCAACTCCCCAAAATCCCGATAGGTGTATTCGTGCCAAAGTAGCTAATTTTTGGCATTTCTCAAAACATAGTAAATATCTATATAAAATGTAGAAACATTTGAAAATACGGCTTATTGGACAACGACAACGCTAAATATGAATTCAACTTTAATACCAAATTCTTAGGTCTTTACCACATAGTAGAATCATGATTTGTTACCTGAGGTTTAATTTACTTTCAAAACATTCATTTCCTGCAGTCGTGTTTTAACGATTTTACTAAAGACCACTGCCATATACTATATCACTGCTTGTAATAAAACTAATAATAATAATACTGCATTTCAAAAAACATGTTTTCACAAATAACGACAATAAATATTTTACATACAAACATTTTGGACCGCCAGAGATTTTGTGCAGTAACCCGGAAAGGTTTATTTGCCAGCGCAGAGTGTTAACATCTTGACCATGAACAATAGCTTGTTTTGTTAGAACAGGCAAATGGATGCTTCGCTCCTAGAATTAAAAAAACACAAGCTCAACGGAAACTAAAATGTAATTTTGATTTGTTGAAATTTTATGCATCTAATATTTTTTAACCTCAAGGGTTCACTAACGAAAATGTCAAAATTATACTGATGATATCAAAAGTAAATAAAAACCAAACATATGTGCACAGCGTTTATTAAGCGGGGCCTGAAGTACACACAAAACAAATATTGAATAACATTATAAAATTTTAAACGTCATTTTTGCTATAAAATTGCGTTACAAAATATAACTGGGAAAACTCAGCGTAAGCTGTAAAGTAAATGTATGCAGTTTTAGCGATTTGACGTATAAAACACTTACATTATCCTCACGCTTTAAAAGTCCTTACAATGCAAACAGAGGTTTTACGTTCCCATCCCACAGAAAACATTGGATTTAGCCCTTCGTAGGGTAGCGCATGCAGTAGCAAAGGTTAAAACGTTTCCACAATTGCAAACTTTTAACCGATACTAAGGACAATACCCAACATTCTTTTACGAAACGATAATATTCTACGGTATGTAAAAATTATATGGCAACACTACCCTTTCGATCCGGCAACAATGAAGTTGACACTTTATAATTTTTTGCGTCAGCACCACAAAGGCAAATACACTTTCACTGCGTCAGCTAAACAGTTGAATTTTATGATACATGTTGAACATGAAAACAGAATAAAGTGGTAACGGTTTTAAAGGTTGTCGTTAACCTGTCGGTTTCACGATTTTGCCGCAGCTGTTTCAAAGGATCGGCAATCCACTAGCGGCAACAGAATTGAACTAGCTGTGTTTCGAAATACTTAATTTTGATTAGTCATCGAAATATTGATCTGGCAGACAGACTGAGACCCCGCGTTAGAACTTTTTGTGCGTCAACGGCCCAAAAACCTGATATCAGGTTTTTGTGGTGTTGACGGTATAATCGGTATTAGAGCTGTCTAAACCTTCATGCAACGCAGGAAAATTTATGCGTCAACTGTTGACGGTCAACACCTCAAAAAGCCAATATCAATGGCATCGATACAGGATGCGCTATGCCCACGCAAGTTCAAAATACAATTGGAGACATTTCCTCGTTTAATATTAAACGATACGTATATTTCAAATTACCAAAATTAATGATAGTTAAAATTTTAATTGTTAAAACTCGAAAAAAATGATGGCCTACGAATGAGGTAACTGTTTCTTTGCTTTGTGCAAATTGGTATCATGTGCATATAGCTTCTTCTGCAATTATTTCTGCCGTGAACATAGCACTTGTCGTTTCGATGCCATCAATATTTAAAGTCCTAACAACAATAATTTTTAATTAAATTAGAAACCACATAAACTTAAATACCGAAGCAATACAACAATGGAAATTAACAGAAGACATGACAAAGTTTACAATAGTCTTAAAGCGACAGTTTTAAAATAACAGGCTTTGTACTGCATTTATTCTCAATGGT